>JANAVB010000130.1:0-71062 GCA_029216955.1 Iris pallida | reverse complement strand
CGTGCTAAATGCAAAGTGCGCCAACAAAATGTCATATTCTGCCTCATGAGCCCGAGTCGCTAAGCCCCTACGGGCAAAGTGCGCCAACAAAACGTCATATTACGCCTCATGAGCCCGAGCCGATAAGTTCCTACGGGCAAAGTGCCATGGAGACTTAGCCTTACCTCCTAGTAAAATTACCCACATGGTTCCCTCCTTAGGGTCTGCTTGGTAACGGTGTTTTCACCGGTTTTGGGGTATTTTTGAACCGATCGTTTATGAAAACCTCTGCTTGTTAATTTTTTTGAGGCACTGGTTTTGGTCGGCTCAAAAACCTCCCAAAACCGGTGTAATGTATTTTTGGGTGGCTTTATAAACACCCCAAATCGGTGGGTTTTGAGCGGTTCTATTTTTTTATTCTATTTATATCCTCAAAAAAAGATATATAATTATAACTACTGATACCCTTCCCTATTTAATCCATTCATGTAAAAAAAATTCAGAACCGCTCGTTAGTGAATTACCAAGCATGGATTGGACTGGTTTAGAAGCCGCTACTTAAAAACCACCCAAAACCGGACCTCTCATAACCGCTCATAACCGGTACTCTAAAAACACCCCATAACCGCTACCCCTACAATTGCCAAGCAGACCCTTAGGGTCACCACCCCATGTGCATATCTCAACAACACATACCAGGTATATATATTGAGATACCACATGATGCTTTTCCAATGTGACTAAACTTTACTAGGCATGTGTTGAGACTAAGCTCTTTTCATATGTTACAAAGGAAAAGCTCCAACATGTTTTCCTATATGATTTACTTCTTTCTTGTTTTCCTGTTTTATTTTTTTCAAAGCTATCCATTTGTTTGCTATTTTTGTAAGACACAAGTATCGTATACCACAGTGTCCAGTCTTCCACCAAAAGATTTAGATGCATTTTAATTTTCTGTACTAGGAAAACAAGAATCAGAATAAATCAGTAAAATGTTTACAGATAACTTATGTGGTTATTATAGTCTCGTGCTGGTGTCAAATTCATAATAGCAAAATATAATGGCTGATTTCAATATATATATATATATATATATATATATATATATATATATATATATATATATAATGGCTGGATTATTTTTCTTGCTTCAAAAATGTGAAAGTTCATTTGCCTACGTTAACATAGGTACTTAGCTCTGATTGTTGTCTAACATGGGAGAGTTTCGCTCCTTGAAATTACATTCCATTTGACTATGTCAATATAAAATTATTATATACACAAAAAAAAATAACTGATATGTTTTGTTATTATCCGTAGTATAGATAATAACAAAATAACTAATAGATTAAACTATATTAAAAGATAAATCGAACCAAACTAAGAAAACAAAAAAACAAAAACAAAATGGAAAGGATTGAGAATATATATTTTTTTAATTATTTTTTCTCTGGCGCCAGTAGCACTGATACTAGCGCCGATTTTTTTTAAATTTTTGGTTGATTTTTGCACTAGTGCTAGATCCTGTTTATTGCAAAATATTTCAAAATTACCATGTTCTATACAAATTAGATAAACTTTTTCCCTCTATATAAAATTTTCTGATAAAATAAACATAGGGTGGTACTTAGTGTTATACCTTTCTATAGAAAATATAAAACATAGAGATATCCATGTAATTAGTTTCAAAGTGAGAATAACCCGTGTAATAAACATAAAACATGTGAGAGTAGTTAACGTAAATAACCATATAATATAATTTCGAACCATGCATTTGAGTAGCACGAGCCTAAGCCCCCTAATTGCTCAAAACTCTAGAATTTAAAACTTCAATAACATGAATTCAAATATATAATACACTTAGGTGATGTTTGGTACACAAAATACTATATAACCGAAAATTCTATCTCCGGAAATCAAATTTCATGTCACTTAATTCCCTAAACAATATTTTTCCCATGTTGATGAATATACAAATATTTTCGGATTAAAAAAAGTGAGAAACATGATTAAAAAAATTGTGAAAAACCAAAAAACAAAAAATCTTGAAAAAAAAGTGAAAAAAATGAAAGGAAAAAAATCATTCTTAAAAGCATGAAAAAGATTTTTTTTTTTTTAATGAAAAAAAAAACCTCAAAAAATCTTTAAAATAAAAAAAAAACTAAATTAATTAAAAACAAAAATCATAAAAAAAGGAAAAGAACAAATATTAAAAATAGCAAAAAGAAAAAAGAAAAAAATGTGGGAGCACACCCACCTATTTTCAAGCAATATGATTCCCATTTTTGTGGGTAAACAATAAATTTTCAACCTAAACAAATATATGGAATAGATTCCCCAACCTAAATTTCCAAATCCCCCCTTAAAGGAAATTCATGCAAATGTCCCTTTTCAATCGACTATTGCAGTTAACATATATAACAAATTTTAATTCAAATATATTTAAATATTTAAACAATTTTACAATAATATCAGAAAAAATTATTTTGAATTTACTAGTATAAGGGGGCATTAAATTCATGGAAATGACCCTTTTCAATTGACTATTGCAGTTGCTTTATATATATATACTAGCATATGTGCACGTGTCTTGCACGTATTTTAACATTTCGTAATTAGTTTAGGAAGACTCTTTAGGAAGACCAAAGGGTAGTCTTCCTAATTACTAAGTTGTCCTTATTAAAATTAATAAACTATTTTTAATTAGTATAAGTATGTAAGGGTATTTTCGAAATTCAAAAGTTTCACCATCTAAGTTTTCCTATTATATATATATATATATATATATATATATATATATATATATATATATATATATTCAAAAGTAAATTTTTCTAATATTATTGTAAAATTGTTTAAATATTTAAATATATTAGAATTAAAATTTGTTATATATGTTCACATTTGAACTACAATTTGTTATAGATTTGATCACATTTTAATTGTGATTTGTTCTCTCTTTATAAAAATTCTAAACCATACGTATATCCTCACATAATTAAAAATTAAATAAATAAGTTTCAACTACTTGTTTAACTACATAATATTAAATAATTATGGCATGATCTCTCTTTTAACTCATGTGGTTAAGATGGAAGACATTCTTCTGGGTTGATTAGGTTATATTCCCCATGGTGTTATTTATAACATTTTTTTTTCCAACAAAATTTTCTAGTAATATTAAGTTTTTAAGCTCAATTTTGAGTTGGGCTTAATTGCACTTTGCTACCCTCAACTATTCTGCTTTTTCAACTTGATACCCAAAACTTTTTTTTGTAACAAGTTGATACCTCAACTACTATTTTTTTTCAACTTGATACCTAATTTTTCAAAAAAACCCAAAATGCCCTTATCCCTTCCCTCTTCCCTTCTTCTCTCCTCCCCCCCCCCCCCCTCCCCCACTCCGGCCACCCCCACCCTCCGCCTCCCCTCCGGCCACCCCCCTCTCCCACGCCGGCCAACCCCCCCCCCCCCCCCCTCCCGCTTCAGGCGCCACCGTCGCGGCGGCGGCTACTGCTGCTGCGACGTCGGCTGCTGCTGCCGCGGTGGCCGGCGGCGGTGGAGGTAGGGGGGTTGGCCGGGCGCGGAAGAGGGGGGTAGCCAGAGGAGAGGAGGAGCGGGAGGGAGGGGGTAGCCGGAGTGGGGGAGGGGGGAGGGGGTGGGGAGGGGAGTAATTTTAAGGTTTGAACAGGGGTATTTTCGTCCTAATTTTTTTTTGGGTATCAATTTGTTACAAAAAAAGTTTAGGGTATCAAGTTGAAAAAACGTAATAGTTGAGGGTAACAAAGTGCAATTAAGCCTTTGAGCTGTCATTATAAGAGTAGGGATATGCTACAAAAGAAACATGCACAAACCCTGAAAGCATGTGATGTAAATACTCCAGATGAAACAAACCTAAGCCCTGAACCATGAATAACTCTTGCAATATTTGTGGCTATCAAATTGTATGACATTAATTGACCTCCAGTCAGTGTTTATTAACTTGATAATTGGCACATTTATATACAAAAGACTTCAATAGTCTCATAAACTTGACACAAAGTAGCACAAGAGAAACACCTTGTGTCTCAGAACTACATAAACTCGATACAAATTAGCACATTGTGTAGTCTCATAGAAAATAGTACACATGTATATCCTGAAAGCAGGGAGGGTTTAAAACAATTTATATGAACCCAAAACAGGTTTTTAAGGTGAAAGATGCATGGATACAGAAACTAACTAAATCATAATGGGTGAATTTAGCCAACATAACACTGAACACAAATGAACCATAGCCAGGATACCATGACAAATTCGGCAGAGTTTGCAAGAAAGGAAATCTTAAACATCATTACTAAAACATGCCAACCAAGAACGATAGTAAATCACCTGCCAACAGTGTTTCACATTTAGCGACAAAATAAAATATTAAACACCTTCTCACTTCTGCAACTAAAACTATTCCTCCTCTTCATCAATCAAATCAGCCTGGCGGCTTGTGGCGGCGTTGCTCAAAAGCACCAACTTTATAGCCCGCAACAGAAGAAAGAAAAAAAGCTGCAAGAAGTACTGGGAAGACATGAAACACAGGCAATCAGAACCTCGTTAACAGTAAAGGCTGAAAAAAATATTTGCATAGATTTAGGAGTGTTAGTACCTGTCATAGCACAATTGTCAGGTAATCTATAGTATGGGCTACTGGATTAGAGTAGGGTAAAGGTTACGGGTTTATGATTGAGTAAAAACTAAAAACGAATATAACCAACTTGGGAGTGTAAGTTATAGTGCCATTAGCAGAGTTGAAGCCACTACATGGGCTTACAAGTTGACTCATTCTAGTGTTGAATTGTGAGAATTATTTGACATAACAACCCCTCTAAGAAACTGACTTGTTATGATTGGAATGTGGCCATCTCTTTTCTAATTTATTAATTTATTGTCTTTAAAGAGAGAATAAATTCGCTAACAAAATAACAAATAGCAATTCAATAGGAACTAATATAGGATAGGAAAGAGATCAATCAGAATCAAACAAAATAGCTATTAATTTAATACTATAACTTATTAAAATAAGTGATAACTAAATCGGATTGCGTAACTTATCACATACTAAGAGGATCTCCAACCCTATTGTGAGTTTGGACTCCAAACCTATTGTGAGTTCGGAAAATCGCAACACATAACAAGCCAATAGTGTTGGAGATGCTCTAAGAAGAAAAGACACTTGGAGGATATAATATAATACACGGATCTGTGACAACCATATTGCTTTCCACCAGGTGCATTCTAAATATTAAATAATGGACGACACAACGAGTGCATAATCTGAAATAAATTATCTACAACCATAAACAAAGAACTTGCACAGCTCAAGTAATTTTTTTACTGTTCCACGTAAATTGGAAAAGACAGAGGTTGGAGAAAAAGAAAATTTAGATCTGTTGGTCGGGGAGGACAGGGGGTTGGAACGGAGGTTAGAAAAGAATGATTAGGGTTTGAAGGAGTTAGCCGGCGGCTTAGCACTCAAAGCTCCCAGATCTGTTGGTCGGGGAGCCCCATAGTTCCCCAACCATGATGATGCGGCCAAGACGTTCCTCGAATAGCTATGGCAGTTGCGAGTAAATTGAACAAACGAAAAATACGTAGAAGAAAAGAGGGGAAATAATTACTTTCTGGTTCGTGGGGATCCTTCATCTTCTTCACATGCTCGCAGAATTGCTTGAAGGAAAAAGCGCGACGTCCTCCACCTTCTCCTCCTCCTACTCGAGGCAACAACCCTGCAGGCTTGGCCTTTGACAGCAACGAACGCAGTGGAGACATTCTCCCTTCCCCTTTTTTTTCCTACAGAACCTCCCTCGCTCCATCGTATTTTCGGCCACAAGCTGCGCATGCGGCCCACAGATTACATTTAGGGCCTGCTCATATAATATTTGGACTGTTTGGATAGGGGAAAACTATACTTTTGGTCACTGAATGTTTGCCTCACCAAAGTTTTAGTCACTCAAAGATATTTTTCAAAAATTTAGTCACTAAATGTTTGGCCATCCAAAAAAATGATCACTCTGTTAAATTGTTATTTGTTTTATTAACATTTTTTTGTTAACATGGCATGTTATGTGCCATGTCAGTCATTAAGTATGACCTAGCACATTTATGTGGGCTATTTTTGGGTTTTATTTTTCAAAAAAATTGTTTGGGTATTAAGTTTTTTAAAAAAATGAAATATCATGTCATAAACATTGAAACATGGCACATAACTTAATACCCAAATGAATTTTTTTGCAAAATAAAATCCAAAAATAGCCCACGTAGATGTGCCACGTCATACTTAACGACTGACATGGCACATAACATGCCATGTCAACAAAAATCGTTAATAAAACAAACAACAATTTAACAGAGTGACCATTTTTTTGGAAGGCCAAACATTCAGTGACTAAATTTTTGGAAAATATCTTTGAGTGACTAAAACTTTGATCAGACAAACATTCAGTGACCAAAAGTATAGTTTTCCCGTTTGGATAGATATAACTTTTTGAAAGTATAAAAGTGGCACGTTAAGTTATAGTATACTTGCAGCAAGTAGTACTTTTTGTCTCCTGCAAGTGAAAAAAAAAAAAGGAGTGCGTTGGTTGGATGGTTGTTGAAAGTGGAAAAAAAAAAAAGAATTCGATTGTTTGGATGGTTGTTGAAAGTGAACGATGGGGTTGGAGATATAGTAACTGATAATTAAATCAATTATTGATTATTTTACAATATAAAATTTATCAAATAATTATTGATTATTTTAATTGACATTGTAAATTTTCTAAAATAAAAAAATTCTCATAAAAAAGATATATTAAAAGCAAATTAAATCAATTATCATAATCAAATGAACAAAAAAATTAATTATCATAATTAAATGAACAAAAAAATAATTATCATAAGTATCATAATTAAATTAAATTAAATTAATTATCATAAGTTAATGAAAAAGATATTAAAGATAAATCCTTTCTTCCTTTTTCCATCTCTCAAGATCAAACAGTCTCTTTCCCTTTCCCAATTTTCATGACTTTTCTCATGCCCATTCTCTCCGTACTTCCTTTCAAACTCATTTCTCCTCCGTTCATGGTGACGTTCGTTGCGGTGCAGATGCTTGAGGAGATCAACTTCTATGCTGACGACGTCGTCGCGATCTCCAGCGGCCACACCCAGGACGTCACCCACAGGACCTCGCGTCGCATGTCCACATCATCGCCGGTGCCATCCTCGGCGCCGGCCTCCTCCATCATGACCGGAGCCACCACCGCGTCGGCGCTCTTCTCCATCATCGTCGGTGCTATTTTCGACGTCGGCGCCGGACTCCTCTATGCTGGGCAAGGGACTGGGTCTTAGGGGTGGCGGCAAGGAACTGGGTTTGGGGACTGTCGCCACGGGAGAGCACCTTCGCAGACTTCACTCCCGTTCACGTCGAGGAGTTTCATCAAAGGCCTGTTTGGTTCGTTGAAAGTGGAGGTGAAAGTTGAAGAAAATTGAAAGTCCGCTGAACTGGCTTCAGTTCAAGTGTTTGGTTAAAAAGTTAAAAGTAGTGTGAAAGTGGTTGATGGGACGCGGACGAGTTCCTGTCTCCTTCCTTTTGCTGCCAGTTTCACCACACCCTTTTTTTGGGTGAAAGTGGTCTGGAAAGAGAAGGAAAAGTGTGGAAAGAGAAAAGTGGTCTTCGTTTAATATATCTACAACCAACATCCACTTTCAACAACTATTCAAACAACGGAACTCTTTTTTTTTCCACTTTCAACAACCATCCAAATAATGAAACTCCTTATTCCTCCACTTTCATATTTTTCAATTCCATCAACCAAACAACTTTTGGAAACTCAAAATTTATGCGTACGCATCGCGTGCACAAGTTTCGTTTTTCCACTTTCGTACTTTTCATACACTTTCGTGCAACCAAACAGGTAAGTGTTGGATGTGAAAAGTAGAGTTTGTACAGGGGACAGAAACTCTGCCCTTGTCGCATCATTACAAAACTAACGGCCTGTTTGGTTATGTTTTATAACTCAGATTTTTGAGTTATAAAATCAAAGTGGTAGAAAGTTGTGTTTGGTTATACATTTCGTAAAAGTGAGTTTGGAATTTTTTTTTTTCCCAAATGACCTGTTAGCAACGAGAAATTATTAGGTGCTCCCGGCTCACCACTGGACGTGCTGAGTGGTGAGCCCGGTCCAATAAACAATTGACACTTGGAATAACCAATTAAACCCATATTTTTTACATCATAACCAAATATGAAAAGATAACAAAAAATGCTAACAAAATCAATAATATTAATATTAAGATTAAGATTAACATTAATATTAACAGTAAAATTAATATTAAAAATAATATTAATATTAATATTAACATTAAAATTAAAATTAATATTAATATTAACATTGAAATTAATATTAATATTAATATTAACATTAATATTAAAGATAACAAAAAATACTAACAAAATCAATAATATTAATATTATCATTAAAATTAATATTAAGATTAACATTAATATTAACAGTAAAATTAATATTAACAATAATATTAATATTAATATTAATGTTAACATTAAAATTAATATTAATGTTAATCTTAGTATTAATGTTAATATTAATGTTAACATTGATATTAAAATTAACATTAATATTAACATTAATATTAATATTAACATTAATATTAACATTAATACTAAGATTAACATTAACATTAATATTAATATCAAAATTAATATTAATATTAAGCTAACATATGAATTGTCCGGTTATGATGTGAAAAATATAAAATTAATTAATTATTCTAAGCGTCAATTGTTCATTGGACCAGGCTCACCACTCAGCACGTCCAGTGGTGAGCCAGGACCATCTAATAATTTCTCGTTAGCAACAGCTTTATGAGAGCAACAAAAACCACTTTTCAGAGTAAGCCCTCTTAATTTCTTTTGCACATTCTCCCATATCTCCCCTCTCTCCAGCTCTCTCCTACTGTGGCAGGGGTCCCCCACCCTCCCCCCACTCTCACTCTCGCTCTCCCCCCTCTTCCCACTTCCCCTTGCCTAGTTCTCTGAACTCCACCAGACCTCAGAGGTTGATGTCCGCCTGCGCTTGGCCGAGCGAACCCAGCGCCTCCCGAAACCGCCTCACAGGAGCCATTCCTCTCCTTCTTCCCTCGCCGTCGAGCTCCCTCCGGTACCGTTCCCTAAACCTGACGGCTGGCTGCTTTCGCTACTCATCATCCTCCTACTCTGTTTCTTCTTCTTGTTTCCAGTGGTCAGACTTCCTTTCGGATTCTAATCTATAGTTCATCTGACATTATTCTTAAAATTAGCTTAACATTGACGAGTATATACATGTTGACAGTGCAGATCTTTCATCCTTCTCCATGCTGGCAGATCATTGTAGATAATTGTTGCTTACATGTGCTGCTATAAAATCTGTAATCATTTCCAAGGTAAAATTAGACCGTTGATGAATACATTTAAGAACATGTAAAACGACTCAAGTAAAGCTTTATGTGGCAAAATTTTATTCAAAAGTTCTTCTCCAATGCAATTGTCAAATCAATTGTAAAATTTATGTGGCAAAAATTAAAGAAGACATTGTGAAGTTGATTGTCTTGTTCTAGACAATGCACTTGACAATGTCTTCTCTTCCATGTCATCAATTATGAATAAAAAATATTAGAAAAAAAAAGAAGATGAGTAGTTGTCTTAAAAGTTGCCTTGGAAGTTGGAAAAAATACTTTTTATTGTCTTCTCAATACTTTTGCATTGGAGATAGTTTTTCTATCTTATTGTCTTTTGAGATATAATTTTGTCACATAAACAAGACATTGTCTTGTGGCTCATGCCACATAGGAGCCACCTAAGACTCACAACACTTAACAAGACAATAGGGTTGGAGATGCTCTTACAAACAAGACAAAACTTTTAGGTAGCTTTTATGTAAGAGGAATCATGTATGGGCATGTGGCATGTGGTTAGAGTCTTTAGACCTACAGAGAAACTGTGGTTCTGTTGATGGATTGTATTGAGTTCTGTTTCGGTTGTGATCACGTGATAGGATATCATGCATAAAACCCAAAGCATTAGACATGAAATATTGTTCAAGTAGTAGGACATGAACGGGATCTTTTCTTCTCAACATGGTGACATCATTTTGGACAAGGATTTTTGGTGTGAACATGGGCTCTTTATTTCAAGTACCAAAGATTTGTGAGGCATAATGGAGGATCATATGAATCACAATAGAAGATCGTCTTCTTTCTGACATGGTAATTATCACAATCGAAAACCTCTCTTTACTCTCTCCAAGACATGAAGATGGACTTGATAATGTCATCTTGCCTCTTTTGAGGTGCAAATCCAACTGAGGAATCTTTCCCAATCTGGTTAGGATCTGACATTCTCAATTGCTACTAAGAACTGCTTACCAGTAGAAGTTTTATTAAAGTCTGACCTCATCTCATATGTTCGTTTCACTTGCAATTGGCTCCATGAGAGAGTTCTTTTCTCCCTTGAATGAAGAAAGACAACTGAGTATTCCAGCACTTTCACTCATCTAATGGGCTGTTTGGTTGCCTGTAGATGCATACTGCAGCATTTACATTAATTTCACTGTCTGTTTTACGGGAGCAGATCTGTTGTCCCCAAAATGGTGTCCCCAACCATGTTCTGTCTCCTATGCATGCAACTTTTAGTATCCATAATTATTTTTTTTAAATAAAAAATATAGAAGTTGCATGCATAGGAGAGGGGACATGGTTGGGGACGCCATTTTGGGGACAACAGATCTGCTCCATTGTTTCACAGTAAATGGTGTACTTACTGCAACAAAAGCTGCAATAAATACACCAATTCCTGCAGCATTTGTTGCAGCTGAAGTGGCTACAACACCTATTACCACAGCATTTACTGCAAAGGTTTTCCAATTACAGACAGCCCCTAAGGCCTCGTTTGGTTCACGGAAAGGAAAGGAAATCAATTCCTTGGTATTTCCTTTCCTTTGGAAAATTACAATTTCCATCGATTTTCCTTTCCAGTGTTTGGAAATTCTAAGGAAATTGGAAGGATAAGTGAATACTTAAAGGTGTGAAAGTGAATCATTGCATGGATGGATTGGACCATTTTCTCCCCTAATTTTCTTTCCTCCTCAATTCTTTTGACACCCAAACATAGGAAAGTAATGGCTTTCTTCTCCCAATCCTATGATTCTGGGAACCAAACGAGGCCTAAGTAACTTACAAAGTTTCTATTTTCTTTATTTAAACTATAGGAGCGGCCAAGAGAGAAATACCTTGAGGTACTAGTGAAGAAGCCTACTGGTTGTCGGTATTCATCTTTGACCATCTTTAGATGTTCGTGACTATATTCATTGGAGGGGTTGGTGGCTAACAACTAGAAGCAGATGCGATTACTGCACAAAAGGTCAGAAAGAGGCATATGAGAGAGGAGGCTTATCATCCCCACAACAGCAGTATATCCATACTTAACAGTAGGCTCATGTCTGTACTAGATCCATGCAAACCTAAAAAAAAATACAAGCTTCAGATATCTGATCCATATCCATCCGTCTCTAGATTGTCATGACATATTTACCATAAACACCTCCTCCACCTATTCATACTTTCGTATTAACATCGCACCTTAAATCAGCACCAAATCTATTACCACTAGTCATGTTCTCAAAGTCGTTATCATGGCCCGGCATCAGAATGGAGTGTCGATCTTGTTATCAAAAGCAACCAAGGAGATGTTCCACATTTGTAGTTTCTTTTTTTTTTGGCTCATAGTGGCCATCATCATGCTTATCCTACCCCCATTTTGGACAACTTTTTCTGACAAGTGACAACTCTTCTCTTTTGCATGCTACTCCATTCCCTTAGAAGTATATTGTGTACATCTTCTAAGTTCTAAATCTGCAACCTGATGTGGGCCCGTTAACCAATTAACATATATGTGGCACACAAGTTCTAAAACTTGTTTGCGCATGCAGACTCTGCCAACATTTATATGGTTATGGTCAGGCCTTGGGACACTTCTGGCAAGTTCTTGGTTGAAAGAGTGAGAGCTAATACTCTTTGATAAGCCTTTAGCGTAGTCCCTTGACTGAGATTCCTGAATAAGGTGGTAAGAGTCAGGCTTAAGCCTGTTAGTAATATTCACTTGGACCTACAACTCGTAGGCTAGCTGGCTTAGCTAATTGACATTACGACATCATATACCAAATTTTGTTAGTTCTTAACAATGTAAGTAGTTCCTAACTTCCATGTTTGTCCAAGTCCTACAATGCATTATTGCTCCAACATCCAATCCATAAGGCACATACCTTGTGAACGATTTTTCTCCAAGTGAGGACGGGTCTAAGAAAGATATGGTAATTTTCCTTTAAGGTGTTCGTCTACCAATCTGCTTTTCCAAATTGTAAAAAGTTGCTATAAAGGTGAGTTGGTCAACTTAATTATATGTTTCTAGATACATTTTCTTTACAGGAAGATAATTCTAGATCATATTTGTGACTACACACATTTTGGATGTAAAATCCATTATGTGAAGGTGCTCTAGTTTTATAAACCTTTCAGATTTTTTCAGGAACAATCTTTTAACGGTTTACTAGTATGCCATGATGTATTACATGGAACTTACAAGCTACAACATAATCTCTTGCTACTTGCTAGATGGTTTACATTCTAGTAAATATTATTTAGCTTGTTTTGTCATTCAACTATACAGGTGACACATTGACAGAAGAACAAAATGAGTTTGGTTGAATCAGCAGCTGAGATGTTATATGGCTTGATTCATGTCCGATACATTTCGACTAGAAAAGGAATGGCTGCAATGGTAAGATTATGCGCTGAGCTTTTCTAGCTTTGTGCTTTATTTTCCTCTCCTTTGATGTTTTGTTGTTCTGCTGGAATAATAGCTACTTCAATGACAACTTCTGCAGCTAGATAAGTTCAAGAACTATGGTTTTGGGAGATGCCCAAGAGTTTATTGTTGTGGTCAGCCATGCCTTCCAGTTGGGAAAAGTGACATCTCTCGATCAAGTACGATCAAAATCTATTGTCCCAAATGTGAAGATATATATTGCCCTAGGTCCAAGTACCAAGGCAGTATCCTTTAAGAATTTCTTGTAAAAGTTTGCCTTTACATATACTGGATATAAGTTCTCTTTGATCGTAAAATATTAAGTGTATTGCAGACTTGCAGAATGCTAGCCCAAATCATTATAGATGTAGCAGCACCTTCAGATACGGGGAGGCCATCTGTACGATCAGTCTTCTGACATGCCCGCTTAGCTTAGCCTGAATGCCCTCAGAAGGAATACAAGTCAAGACCCTTTGCCCGGCAAATCTGATACCCTTTTTGGCAGACCAAACAAGGGATTCACGCCTATCACTCGTACTTATCAACCGAAGCCCCATGCCTCCCACTTGAAGAGACATGGTTTCACAAAGAAATGTTGGGACTAGCCTAACTATTTTAGGGGGAAGCTATTGACCTGTCAGTATGAGCACGTTATATGCATCATATGTCCCCCCCTCACCCTGCAACTTCAATCCATATATGCGCCTATAACACAAGTACTATCATTAGGGGAAGGAGATGCATAAGGGAAATAGATCGATTTAAATACTTTATTCGTATACCAACGCTACGCGCCTTAGTGAAAGGCTCATCCTTTATTCTTGCCTAACCTCACTACTACTCTCTTATTCTTGCTTAACCTCATTACTCGTCTCGCTGCTAAAACAGAACTCTTAGTCAAAGCCGTTGTAGTACCCTTTATAGTATAGTTTCCTATCTCGTCCATTCAATCAATCAGTCTTCCCTTATGACCTCTACTCAAACTCAATACCTGGACTCGAACTTTAACATGTAAGCCTTGCCCGCAACAAATCCCAGGAGACATAGGCCGATATGTATCCAACTTGTGTTTCAATGACGGGTAAGACAATCAAGCTACATGTACCTGTCTGGCCCTATCTTGGCAGTTCTTTCTAAGAGACTTTTAATGTAAATACAAAATATCTTCAGGGAAAGCTTTACGGCCTGGTGGTTGGGGTAAGAATAATAACATTTGTCTATATGTCTCTGCTTGTTTACTAGGATCATCATATATTATTAATATGTGCATTCGATTATCATTGAAATATTTCCCTATGGCACACCCAGAATATGGGACAAGAAATTGCAGTGGGGCGTGATCCGTAGCCATGGTTTCTACAGACTGGAAAATTCCAAAACATTTGCTTCTAAAAGAATTTGAACTAATTGTACCACAATTGAGAGCTGCTTGTCAATAGCTACATAGACACAATACAATGTCTCACTCCTGAGGTTCCCCTGGAGTTCATTTGCTTTTGGTTTAGTATAATATCGGTGGTTGTTATTCCAGTTTGTCCGTCCTTGTCCTTGATTATAAGTTCTTGTTGACCACGACATATTGGAACCAGGCATCTACTGCTTTTAATCCTATTTGCATGCATTCATGCATAGATTTACATTCATAATCCATGGAGCTTTCACTACGACAAGTCTTTGTTGGTTATCACTTAGAGCCCCTCTTCCCTCAATAGTTACCGGTCTTCTAAAATTCGCTATATGGGTTCGGTATAGAGGGGCGCCTAGGCCGCCTAGGCTCCTAACAGGTATCAGGCGGTATTTTTGGGTTCTCTCTTCTCCTAGTTCCTTGTAACGGCTTATATAGTATTTTTAACTAATTTGGTTCTATTTATTATTTCTATCATCTCTAAATGCCTCTTGTTATCTATTACATGGTTCAAACACTTTTACAATGCTGCAACAATAAAAACATTGGATCAAACTATCATTTTGTACAATAAGACATTTTCTACAAGGCTGAACAGGTCGCACAAAGACACAAACCGCATTATACCGTTGAATAGTGAGTTTTCGCTTCGTCCTAGGGGCACCTAGGCAGTCGAACATACCGATTTTTAGAACACTGATAGTGATTGTTACTCCCAATGCGTCGACCACACGACTTAACATGGCCTTTCCCGAAGTAACATCCACAATATATCCGTTGTTAGTGCCGAGGCACAATTTTTCGATGAAAAATTCTGAAACTGAAACAATTGTACACACAACGTTTCAAATGCAGCACTTTAAAGAAGATGTGGAACAGAGATCCTGGAGGATTCTGAATTACGAGGATCTAAAAAGATTCTACGTAATACACAAAAAATCTAAAGAGACTTTGTGTAAGCAACTATCGGCAGTAGAGCTTCTAAAAGAAGTTAATGTAAAAGGCAACAACAGCGATGACAGGCGAGAATGAGATGCTGGGGTGAATGAACCACCGTTGCTCAAAGCTTTATTCGCCCCACACGAGCACGAACAGCTTCCAGGAACCAGCAAGTTCACGAAGAACTTCTGGAACGCTCGTAAGTCAATATTTGAGACTTGAACGGGCTTCCTGGACTTAACAGACTCCCTCAACTCTCTTCTTGGTGCATCTTTCAAAGGAGGCCAAGGGGCTCTATTTATAGAGTGGAGTTGAGACTTCACCTCTTCTCCTATCCGATGTGGGACTAAAATACCAATACTCAAAAATAGAGTTTGATATTTTAGATCATCCCACAATCAGCATAGAAGTGTGTCAGTCCACGCCTACCCCCCCGAACACTCCCGTGCATGCACGAGACATCCTGGAGTCCGTGTCCGAGTCCGAGTCCGCACAACAAAAATTAACTTGCATCCTTTTTGGATTTGATCCTTTTTCCTTCTAGGAAAATACTTCCACATGGCACAAACTTGTGCCCCACTACACCTCATGTGCACACCTCAACACAAGCAATGCATTATATTGAGATACTCACCATTTGGTGTAGCCGATGTGGGACTATCTTTTCTAGTCCAAAGGCAAAAACACCAACAATCTCCCACATATCTCAATATATGGGTTGAGCGTTCCCCACAGTGACTGCCCATCATGCATTAGGAGAGATGTCGCTACGACTTGAATCTTTCCGCATAGGTTAAATAACAGCATGATACAAGAATGGACTAAGCCTTGAATTCTGCACCATAACTGCAATTCTTCCTACTCACATAATGACATCAACTGTGCTTCTGGCTGCACATTGAAGGCCTTGTGCCAGCCTGGTTTCAGTGTATAATTTTTGGGCGTTTACAAGTTTACCCTCAAGAGACGGCCTGATATCTCTGTCCATACACTATAGGTGAGTTCTTTATAAAGAGTCATGGCATGAAGCATTGCGCTTCTTTGCGGTGCTACGCCGCTATGACATGGCTTAAAGCTGAGGCTTTACCCCACCTGGGTACCTCATCGTAGTGTCGGCTTTACCCCACCTGGGTACCTCATCGTAGTGTCATACTACTGTAGCATGAGGTCACAAGCCCCTTTGTAGTGCCAAACTACCCAGCATGAAGCCTTGCGCTTCCGTGCGGTGTTACGCCGCTGTGACATGGCTTGCGAAGCCGAGGCTTTATCCTACCTGGTACCTCTTCGTGGTGTCATGCCACTGTAACATGAGGACATCGTCCTCTTTGTAGTGCTGTCTACCTCTCTTTATTACGATTATCATACAACATTAGGCTACCTGCCTATTTGCGGTGCTACTCCGCTGTGACTTGGCTTACAAAGCCGAGGCATTACCCCTACCTGGGAACCTCATGGTGAAGTCACCTCACTGTAGCATGGAGTTACACTCCTTGTAGTGCTGCACTACCGTGTTTCCTGTAAAGCACTCCAGGCATTCACTCTGCCTAAGAACTCATTAAGGCATTTAAGCCAACCTTCCCACAGGATCCGTTTTCCGCAGAAAACAACAGTAGACAACAGTGGTTGTAGGTCCGTAACCTCTCCATGTCACAGAGGACAAGTACCCACCGTTCCTGATATTCTTCTGGTTAATAGTCCTCCCTTGAACCAAAAGCTAGATGCCTAGTAGATTTCTCTTTGAACTAATAGCATAAAACTTTATGGTAGGATTGTAATAACACAATATCAGAATGCCTTCAAGCCCATTTTACAAGTTGTGTCATCGACCAGCTGGCGCTTGAGGCCTTTGGTGAACGGATCCGCCAGGTTCTCCTGACTCCGAACATCAATCACTACAATAACACCTCTCTTGATAAGATCGTGTACTGCTCTGTGCTTCAACCGCACCGTTCTCTTCTTCCCGTTGAAGAGTTCATTTGATGCCACTGTTGCTGCCGCCTGGTTGTCACAGTATATCGGTATTGCCGGTATCTGAGCCCCAACCACCGGAAGATCATACATGAGCTCCCGAAGCTACTCTGCTTCATCTGCAGCAGCATCCAATGCAAAGAATTCAGATTCCATGGAGGAGCGAGATAACATAGTCTGCTTCTTCGACTTTCACGATATAGCAGCTCCGCCCATGGCGAATACGAATCCACCTGTGGAATACTCGCTCTCCATATCTGAACACCAGCTAGCATCACTGAAGCCTTCCACTACTGACGGATCTCCGCTGTAGAAAAGTGCATATGTCTGAGTTTTCTTGAGATATCTCATAACACGCTTCACAGCTTTCCAGTGCTCAATGCTTGGATTGCTAGTGAACCGACTCAGCATTCCCACTGCAAAAGCTATGTCAGGCCTTGTGGCAGTAGTAGCGTACATCAAGCTTCCGATGACGCTAGCGTACTCCAACTGCATGACGCTTTCCCTCGAATTTGGCTCCAGCTTCTGATCACTCCGGTACGGTGTATCAATAAAAGGAAGATCTTGATACCCGTAGCGAGTGAGCATCTTCTCAATATAATGAGATTGTGACAGCACTATTCCAGTGCCTGTCCGGATGATCTTGAGCCCCAAGATTACGTCGGCATCCCCCAAGTCCTTCATACTGAACTTGGTCGAGAGAAATTTCTCTGTCTCTGTGACGCAGCTTAAATCCGTACCTAGGATTAGCATGTCGTCCACGTAAAGACATACGATTACTCCTCTTCCGTCAGCAAACTTCGTATAGACACACTTGTCTGTTTCACTGACCCTGTAGCCATTTGACCTTATCACCTTGTCAAACTTCTCATGCCACATTTTGGGAGCTTGTTTCAAACCATACAGAGACTTCATCAACTTGCAGACTTTGTCTTCCAGACCTCTGACGACAAAACCTTCTAGTTGTTGCATGTAGATCTCTTCGGTCAGCTCGCCATTAAGGAATGTCGTTTTCACATCCATCTGATGTATCACCAGCTTGTGTATTGCTACTAGAGCAATTAACAATCTGATGGTTGTCATCCGAGCTACTGGAGCATAAGTGTCAAAGTAGTCGATCCCCTGCTTCTGAGCAAACCCCTTGGCCACTAGCCTGGCCTTGAACTTGTCAATGGTTCCATCTGCTTTCATCTTCTTCTTGAAGATCCATTTGCATCCGATGGGTCTTGCTCCTTCTGGCAGGTCAACCAATACCCATGTGTTGTTGGAGGTGATTGAGTCAATCTCGTTGTCTATCGCCTCCTTCCAGAATACAGCATCTCTGGTCTTCATCGCCTCATCATAGGTAAGCGGATCTGCTTCCACATGATAGGTGACGAAGTCATCTCCGAAGTCTTTCGGCCTCCTCGTTCGCTTAGTTGACGGCTCAGCGAGTTCTGGTTCAGCTGGTGTCTCCTTGACGACAACTTCATCTTGGACTACTGGTTCATTAAAGACTTCTGTCTGCTTTGTACCCTCATCATTCTCCGGAAGATCCGCGAGAACAATATTCTTGTGTTTTGCAAACTTGTCTTCAAAGTATTCAGCATTGCGAGATTCGATGATATGGTTTGACTCGATATCAAAGGAATCTCCGAGCATCACTCTTTTCGGCATACCCCAAGAAGATCGCCTTCGTAGTCCTTGTCCCCAGCTTCTGAATCTTCAGATCCGGGAGCTTCACATAAGCCAGACACCCCCACACTCGAATGAGATTCAAGTTAGGTCTGACTTTGAACCAGAGTTCATGAGGAGTTATGTCGGAAGTTGCATATGGCACTCTGTTCAGAATGAACGTTGCCGTTAGTGCAGCTTCTCCCTAGTAACACTTTGGAAGACCCGCAGTCAACAGCATGGAGTTCATCATCTCTGTCAACGTTCTGTTCTTCCTTTCTGCTACTCCGTTGGATTGAGGAGAGTACGGAGCCGTTGTCTCATTGATGATTCCATGTTCTTTGCAGAATGATAAGAATTCATGAGACCGATACTCCCCGCCTCGATCACTCCTTGACCTCTTGAGTTGTTGTCCAGTTTGTCGCTCAGCCTCGACCCTGAACTCCTTGAACTTCTCGAATGCTTCGTCTTTAGACTTGAGCAAGTAGACGAAAGCATACTTTGAGAAGTCATCGATGAAAGTAATGAAATACTTCATCCCGGCCTTTGTAGAGAATTGTTTGAAGTCACAGATATCTGAGTGAACCAACTCCAGAAGATCTGTGCTTCGATGGACCCTGTGAAAGGGTTTCCTTGTGATCTTCGTCTGAGCACATACTTCGCATTTCTCTACCTTACCCCCACACTTGGAGATAAGTCCTAGACTAGACATTCTGTTAATCCTTTTACAATGAACATGTCCTAGCCTATTATGCCACAACTCAAGAGAATAATCAGAAAAAATGATTGCATTTATATTATCATGCTGGGTTACAACAAGCTGAATCTTGTACATTCCTTCAGTTTGGAAAGCTTTTCCGAAGAATGTACCCTTCTTGGACATCACCAATTGGCCAGCATTGATGTCCATCCTCAAGCCTGCGTTGCAGAGCAGACTTCCAGAGATCAGGTTCTTAGCAATTACTGGAACATGCTTCACACCTTGAAGCGTCAGAGTGTTTCCCGATGTGAGTTTCAGCTCCACCGTCCCGATCCCCAGTACTTCAGCTTGTGCCTGGTTTGCCATTATGACCTTCTCTGAAGTTGGCTCATAAGAGACGAACCAGTCTTTGTCTGAACAGACATGGCAGGTCGCACCAGTGTCTATCCACCAGTCCAAGTCAGCCCCCACAGTTGCAACCTGTGCTATCATGGCAACTAGATTAGTAATCATAGAAACCTTACTAGGCTCACCTTGTTCTTTGGGCTTGGACTTGCATTCGGATTTGTAGTGGCCCTTCTTGCCACAATTGAAGCAAGTCACATGGGACTTGGACTTCTTGTCACGACCCGCACCCGGTTTTCGGATACGAGACGTGTCCAAGCCAGCCTACACCGCAGAGTCGGCGGTAGAACGCTGTCAAGCCCGCAAGAAAATAAATGCTCAAAATACACATTTGCTCATTCACATTTCTAATTTTATTACAACAGTTACAACAGTTATATTTAAAGGAAATACAGAGTTTTACAATTAATGAAATTGAAACAATTGCTTTCTATTTCTAAGCCGGCCTCAGCATACCCAAGTCTTCCCCAGTGCTAAGAGTGATCGCGACTAAACCTAAAAAATGTTGGTTATCCAGTCAGGATTGGAACAAGTACACAAACCGACGACAATGCGAAAACATAATAGAATTAACAAGACATGAAAATAGCATATGGAATATGAAAGCTAGCAAGAAAACTGATGACATGGCACGGTGGAAAAGTAAAAGGAAAAATAAAAGACATCTACCTATGTGGTGTGAAATACCTTTTAATACGTGAACGGCTGGGCTAATACGGCACATCATACGATGGCTATCGTTCAGTAATGGTACGACTAACTCATACGTGAGTGTGTATGACTTAGCTATCGTTCAGTAATATAATTGGGTTTGTTCACGTATTTACTTAGTATTTCCCCTCCCGACTACTCCGTGTGACGAGCGTGTCAACAAGCAGCAAGATATATGTATAGACATGAAATGAAAAGACTACTATGAATCGGAAAGCAATCAGAAAGTGCACTTGTCTGAATCCTTGCACAAACCGTAGTCACAAGCCGAGGGTGAAGGAAAAGCCGATCTAGAAGCTATCAACCTATAACATACAACGCACCACGAACAGTGCACGAAAACCATAAATTAATTCTAATGTTCTAGTTCTAAATAGTGGCTAGTTGGGTTACTAAGTTTAATAATAATTAATTCTGTAATAATTTACTTAAAAACCTAATTTAACCTAATAATAATCTGAATATAATCTACATATGCAAGTTTGGCCATCAAAAGTCGTGTTTCTCAATTTCGGAAACCATGGCACGCAAATCGAGACGTACCGTTGACTTTTTGGTCAAACGTTGTGAACTCTCGATTTTGAATATGCATCTTGGTAGATTTCAGCACCACGAGTGCGCTGGAATCGACCGTGCCGCAAAATCACGCTTTGGTCAAAAGATATCGCCATTATGGCTAATCGTGACCAAAACGGAGATCAAATAATCAGTTCTGAGTTCAACAGAATAATTAAAATAATAAATGAACGAAATAATTTTTGGGAAAAATATATGTCGTAGATCTCTGAGTTAGCTTTCCGAAACTTCAAACGGATCGTGATTTCGATTTCTGGTTCTCCCGGAATCTCGAAAACACTGAAACGCGTCAAGTTTCGGACAACCGACACTCTACGAATTTTCCAGAAATTCATGTTCAGAATTTACGAAAATAAATTACATAGACGGAGAGTTTACCTCGATACGAATCCGACAAAAAAAACGGCGCGCTAAACGGAGGTCGGGGTTGACGGGAATCACCTCGGGAAGTCGGGGGATTGCCGGGATCAAAACCACAAAGGTCGGCCAGCAATTAATCTAGGGTTTCTAAAGAAACCGAAAATATAATATATATATATATAAAGCAGCGGCTGGGTCGGGTCGGGTCGGGTCGGCTAGGACACGTGGCTTAATCTCCTACGCCCCGCTCAATTGACTGGACGGTCGGATGGTGATGCGGCTTCACCCGAAGCCGACTAGGAGTCGGCTTATGCAGCCGTGGCTCCAATTAAAGGCACAGTCAGCTATCCTCTGACTAACAGGCGGGCCCGCCCCTAATCAGCGGGTGGCTGACGGGTGGGCCAGCCTGCTGACTGTGTATTTATTTAATTTCAGAAACTGATTTAACATCAATTTAACTCCAAAAAAATTCCAAATAAATATCTAAAAATTCTAGAAAAATTCTAAAAAATTATAGAAAATGTTATTAGCCATCTAGAACCTAGTTAAAAATAATCTATCTCAAAGTAGTCCCAAATGATCTTATAGAAAATATTTAAGCCTTAATTATATAAACCATAATAAATAAATACTTAAACATTGCCAAAAATTATGAAAAAATTCCAGAAAATATAGAATAGCATAATGAGCCCTAGAAAAATATTTGGGGTCAATACTTGCTATTAGGCTACCACTATAAATTCTAGAAGTCCTAGAAAATAGGTTTTCCCACTATTTAATAATCAAAATAATTCCAGAAAATTCCTAATAATTCCTAGAAGATTAAATATAAATAATAATAAAAAATTAAAAAAAAATCGGAAAGGGGAGTTACACTTCTGCTGCTTGAAAGCAGGACCCTTCACTTTCAGATTCGTGAAGTCCTTCTTTTTGCGATGAGAAGCAGCCTGCTTCCCCTGGTACTCTCTGGTTTGGACCAGATTTGCCTTTGCCAGTTGTTTGGACAGAGTATCCATCTTCTGTTGAGAGCGCATCTCGTCCTCAACATGGATCTCTTGCAAGAAATCTTCCAAGCTAATTCCCATCTTCTTTCGATGCATCCTTGCATAGAAGTTGCTCCATTCTGTAGGAAGTTTCGCGACGATCCCTCCAACGACAAACTTGTCGACGAGGGGCATGTTCTCGTCTTCTAGTTTCTGACGCAACTTCAGAAACTCCTTCGCTTGGGGCAGCATCGCCTTCTCGTCTTCGAAGGTCCACTTGTGGTATTTTTCTACCATGAAGATCTTGGACCGGTTCTCGTCATCTTCATAGAGCTTTCCCAAGGAGTCCCATATCTCTTTGGCAGATGTCTTCTTGGAGTAGGACTCTGCCAGAGAGTCTTCCATGGAATTGAGTATCAGTAGTTTGCATATACTGTTTTCTCTTCCACTTCGCTTGCTTGGTCGTAGCAGCGGCCACAGCCGCAGCAGATCCAGTGGTTGGAACGATCGGTTCTTCTTCTGACAGCACGTGATCAACATTCACGAGTTGAAGATTTAAAGTGACCTTTCGTCTCCATATCTGGAAGTGTTCGCCATCGAATTTTTCCAACTTGTTAAAGCCGGTATCGATGAGCGAAGCACGAGAATTATCCATCTGCTCAATAAAGCTTTGAGATTGTTAGTGTCGAGGCACAATTTTTCGATGGAAAATTCTGAAACTGAAACAATTGTACACACAACGTTTCAAATGCAGCACCTTAAAGAAGATGTGCAACAGAGATCCTGGAGGATTCTGAATTACGAGGATCTAAAAAGATTCTACGTAATACACAAAAAATCTAAAGAGACTTTGTGCAAGCAACTATCGGCAGTAGAGCTTCTAAAAAGAAGTTACTGTAAAAGGCAACAGCAGCGATGACAGGCGAGAATGAGATGCTGGGGTGAATGAACCACCGTTGCTCAAAGCTTTATTCGCCCCACACGAGCACGAACAGCTTCCAGGAACCAGCAAGTTCACGAAGAACTTCTGGAACGCTCGTAAGTCAATATTTGAGACTTGAACGGGCTTCCTGGACTTAACAGACTCCCTCAACTCTCTTCTTGGTGCATCTTTCAAAGGAGGCCAAGGGGCTCTATTTATAGAGTGGAGTTGAGACTTCACCTCTTCTCCTATTCGATGTGGGACTAAAATACCAATACTCAAAAATAGAGTTTGATATTTTAGATCATCCCACAATCAGCATAGAAGTGTGCCAGTCCACGCCTACCCCCCGAACACTCCCGTGCATGCACGAGACATCCTGGAGTCCGTGTCCGAGTCCGAGTCCGCACAACAAAAATTAACTTGCATCCTTTTTGGATTTGATCCTTTTTCCTTCTAGGAAAATACTTCCACATGGCACAAACTTGTGCCCCACTACACCTCATGTGCACACCTCAACACAAGCAATGCATTATATTGAGATACTCACCATTTGGTGTAGCCGATGTGGGACTATCTTTTCTAGTCCAAAGGCAAAAACACCAACAATCCTCCACATATCTCAATAAATAGGTTGAGCGTTCCCCACAGTGACTGCTCATCATACATTAGGAGAGATGTCGTGAGTTCCGTTGAGAACACTCTGACCAATCTCGTCCATTTGAAAATTCGTGTAAAAGTTGGTCATTTTACTTTCTAATAGAGTCGTGAGTTCCGTTGCTCCTTCAATTGAAAAAATATATTGTCCAATGTACTTTTAAATATTTATAGGCATAAAATAGATTGGATATTGAATTCCCATTTTGCACGACTATCATGCAACTCCATTTTATAAAATTACTTGGTGAATCATCCAAGGCGGGGAATGGAATATCAATTGATATCTTGATTGACAACACTTGTGCCATAGAAATATGAGAAGGCTGTATATGTTACTTCGCCTGTTCATCCACGGGTCACTGAAGAGATAGGAACTATGAAGTTGATTCGTGTATTGTATTGGTTTTGAACATATAGACCCAAAATTTTGGTTCATCTTTTATAAGGATGGTAGATCATTAATTTATGGATTTATGTTTCTATGACCTACCTTTATAGACGCTACTATATCTGTGAAATAGAGGTTCTTACTGCAGGGGTGCTACTTTTCCAAGATATGTATGGAGGCTTTATCTTCTAGAACTTGCCAGTAGTGTGAGCGTTGTGACACCAGAGCACCATTTTTAGGTAAAGCACCATTTTTAGGTAAGAAGTCAGAAGTGTCAAATCATGCGGTGTGAGCAACAATCATATAATTGATTATGAACTATATGGTAGTCATGAAAGTAATAATTGAATAAATGCGCCTATCTGTTAGCTGTCCAAGAAAAATTGAAAGGTTTTGTTTTGTTGTCTTACACATACTAGGATTGTTGTTACTGACTGGTTTCATTGTACCTACACCTAGAAGGCATTCGTGCACGAATTTGTGAAGCACCCTTCATAATTGATTTGATCATGAGCATAATTTTGTTAGATTCTGTGAAATGATAATCAAAACTATTTGTTCACTATGGAACACAAACCAAAAAAATTCGACTCGAACTAACACACCTTCCGCTTGTGTTTTCTTTGTGAATATTGGATTTGCTTAAAATTATCTGTATGTCCTTTATCTTCTTCTCAAAAGTTTTCCTTGACATAGAGTAAGACCTTGATGGAGCTTATTTTGGCACCACATTTCCTCATCTGTTTCTGATGACGTATGGGCACCTCAAACCACAAAAGGCCTCACAGCGATATATTCCTAGAGTGTTTGGCTTCAAGATTCGCAAACCATGAGGCCATAATTGAGCTATTAAACCCACATCGCATTTAAGCTTCATCTTCTGGTGGAAGGAGATTCAATGATGAGGAAAAGCCGACAGTGCACAAGCAGCTACGTGCCTAGCTTACATTCATGTCGAAGGGAGTTGGAACGGCTTTGAACCATTCCATTCCTCATCAAGCAGATGTTTGTCATCAGTTGTAACTGTAGAGTTTGCATATTTATATGGTCAAGAATTGTCTATTACACCTTATATTTCCTGGTTAGCCCTTCTCCTTCAACAAGTGAGTCACCAAATGGCTACTAAGCATTAGTAGTGATCTCATGTTACCGGGAGATCAATCTTTCTCGTATTTTTATGTTATTAGTAGTGCCCATGTCTGTTTTTTATGTTCTTGCTAGTGCTCATGTTCTATAGCAACTGTATTTATAGACCATGACAGGGTCTCTATTTTCTGCTATTTATTATCAATATATTCATATCTAATAACCTTATAATGATTGAGATATTAATGTTGCTGCTACATCAAGCTGGAAAATCCAAGTTGTTCATGTATAGTGTTTCTTCATCCAAAATTTAAGACAGCAAATGGTTTTCCTGCACAGAAGATAAAAATTGGGAAGGCGAACTGGATAGTAGTTGCATAAATTCATTCAGTTTTGTTGTTGACAATACAGAAGTTTCTTGTTGACAATTATTACTCGTTTCGGTTGTTTATATGGAGTTGATGGAAAGTTTCAGTTGAACATATCAAACCTTTTCTTCATTGAAAGTGAATATCCATAAAAAAGTATGGAACATTTTCTTCTGTCTTTAGGATTAACGAGTGCAATGGTTTATACCCGGGACTTGAGCAAGATATTCATTGAAAGTGAATGTCCATAAAAAAAAAGTATGGAAAAATGATGCTATTACCAAGTTTGGTTTTAATATATATAGAAGTCAGATGTATATGGATGAATATTCATGCCAAGTTTCTATAGCAATAAATCCCTTGAGATTTCTGTTGCTGATGCTATTTGTCGCTTATTAAAACTTCACTAACCACTTTAAAAAGTACCTTCTTTTCAAAATATAAGCCCAACATGAAATCATGAAATATTCAGAAAATTGACTTGACTGCACCTATATGCTCAATAAACTCAGACTGATTGCACGTACAAAAATCCTAGAGGAACTCGTGAGTTCTTAATTTTTAGGGTTATTTTGTATAAGGGTACCAAGTTTATGATATAATTAGACTTTGGATACTGGATTTGTCCGTTTTAGACTTTGGGTACTGTAACTTTTTAGTGACACATTTTAGTGATAAATATTCGTCATTAAAAGTCTTATTTCGTCGTCACTGAAAGTTCACTTTTGTCACTAAAATGAGTCACTAAAAAAATTCGAGTATCCAAACTCTAAAACGGACAAACACAGTACCCAAAGTCTAATTATATCATAAACCTGGTACCCTTATACAAAATAATCCTAATTTTTAAAACATCCAGTACAAAAATGTCTGGAGAGGATGAAAGAATGGGGACAAGGATGAAAGAATGGGGACAAATAGTAAAACTTTGATACAGAAGGGAGTATCAAAGTTTTGATACCCCTATGTGTGTGTACGTTTTACGAAGAGGAAGGGGGGGGGGGGGGGGGGGGGGGGGGGGGGGGGTGGGGGACATCTGTCATATATAGGAGATATCAAAATTTTGATACCCCCTTCTGTATCAAAGTTTTTTTTTCCAAGAACCCTATGCCAATTCCAGCAGCAGCAGCAGATACCCTTCTGCACCTCAAACAGTAATTTGTCGGCAATTGTAAAAGGGCATGCTACTGCCACAAAGCTTCTGCGAGGGATTATGTGGAATGGTCAGTACAAACCACTACAAAGGCCAACTTGCTTGGGCATTCCTGAATCCACAATATAAACTGTCGGTATCATCATGTGTACAGCAAAATTATTAAGCAAAATCACACCCACCCACAAAAATATTACCTTATAGCCTTATCGGGCTCTAAATTAATCCTCAATAACGGGCTACAAAAGCAGAGTTAAAAAGGAAATATCCTCTCTGTCACTACAGCAGATCAGAAATGCCTTAAAATTGTCTGACATGTTTAGAACATCTAAGTAATCGATACAAATAGAAAATTTTAACTCTCGGTCTGCTCCCTCAGCCTCCTGATGGTGCTGCGAACTGTGACTGCACTTGCGGTGCTGAGAAGGAAACATAGCAGTGAACATTATGGATACAAGTAGGAAACATTTGGATAAATAGAGAATCAACATTGAAATCGGACAAAATGATTGTTCTGTCATTCTATAAAAAATCAAAAGTCCATCTATAATTTCCAGAGTAAAGTCCCATGTGATTTTGAAATAGAGTAAAGTCCCATGTGATTTTGAAACTTATAATTAAGATGCTTGGTAACTTGTAATTAGAAATGATAAAACTCCTTGCAATCAAAACTATTTGGTTAGAATCGTTGCATAGCATACTTTCCAATCATCTTCTGGGAATACTGTTATATGGCACAGAGTTTTCTATTGACATTGAAAATGCAAATACCATTTCCAATAACTAAAACAAGAGAATGAATCAAAATTCAGGAAGCGAGAACAATTGTTGCACTCAGCAAACAAGTTGAAGCAAAAAAAAGACGGGAGTAAAAACTGTTAAGGGATGACACAAATTAACAAAAACAAGCATAATTGCACTAAAACAAGTATCACATTTCAATCAAATGTTAATGTTTCTCAGATAGATCACAGAAATACACACAAATATTTACTCTGATATGGAATAGGTCATGGAACCTACTGCAAAAGCTTGTGAACAATTTGATTTAAGATCAAAACTAAGAATGTTGGAATAGTGGAGTAAATTGCGGAATCTTTCAATGTTTAAGGAAACTAACAAAAGGATATCTAGGGGTGGGATTGACACTGCTGCTACTGCTCAAAGAGCAGAAAGCAGCCTCCCCTACTACTTTCAGGAGCTACCCAATGACTATGTTATCAAAAAAGAAGCAGCAAAAGCTGGTGTTACAAACACCTTTTGCTGCTGTTTTTCAAAAAATAAGCAGAAGCAACCTAAATAAGCACACTACCGAACCAAGCTTTAGTCCAAGCACTTTCAAGAAGAACGAATAAAATGCAAAGGGATTCATACTTCAATGTGTAAGCCCCGCCAGCTTTAACTTTGCCACAGTCCTTGCAACCCCAGATGCCCACAGCTTTCCTCTTCACAGCATACTGCATCATCAAATTGGTTAGAATCCCACTGGTATTTAAAAATGACAAATGAGATCTTTTTGTGACAGATGTACCTTGCCGCAGAACTCACAGAAATACTTTGCATGCTGGCTGACCTCCATCTTCTTAATCTGCTTCCTCAAACTAGCACCATATCTGGTACCTACAATGTTAAACCTTTCAGTATCCTCAACATATTCACAAACTAGGATTTACAAATATAAAAAGATGATCTTAGGACTTACCATACTTCCCAACAATTCCGGCCTTCTTTGTTCTCTTAGTCTGAATAAAAAAAAAATGATGTATCAAGCAAACCGTGATCTTATACGCAAAACAAATAGTGTTTGAATTTGTAAAAATGTAAGAATAAATGATTGACATGAAGAGTTTTTTTTTTTTTGGACAAGGTCGTTCAATTAGTCACATCATATAAGCTATCCAAACGGAACAACCAATAAATAAAAAGAATTCAAATTGTATCTAGTCATGCTTAAGTCATAATTAGAGGGCAAGTTTCTTGTTATGCATCAATTAAATATAGGAGAAGAAATCAGTTTGTTTGGAGAAGATAGATATGTGCAAGAAAAGAGAGCAACGAGGCAGTAGTATTTATATGCAAATTTTCCTTTCACTCAAACTATGCTCATTATTTGAGGGTGTACCTATAGATATAGTTAAATAAATTTGAAATTTCAAGAATCTTATGATTATTAAACAGTTATATCAAAAAACCAAAATACCACATGTTTCAGGTTTAATTATAAAAAAGATATACAGAATAAGAATTTTCAGAATAAAAAAAGTGCCAATGCATAAGCACAGAAGCAGCAGAACCAGTAGTGATAAAATTGTTAATTGACTAGATGTGAACGATTCATAATATATATTTCAAATTGACAAGCAAGCCTAAATAAATTTATGGCTATTGTGTGAACAAATTATCAATAACCGGATCTTACAAGTATATTGTAGACATATCATATGCTTTAATTATTAAATTAATTATTAAATAGTGGTACACCAATAAATATTTCCCTTGTAACAATCATTTTCCACTGTCCCGTAGATGGTACCAGACTGTTCAAAAACCAATACACCTGAACTTGGTTACAGATTACCACGTTTACACCGAAAGATAATAACTGCTAAATTTAAATTAGGTAACGAATAGGGTACTGTACACAACACTTCTCAAAGACTTTGTAAGGTAGAAACCTCAAGCTGCAAGGTAGTATCGATCTGATCATTTATCGTAGACATTTGTTATGAATTGCAAATGAGTACTCGGAAAAAGACTTGGATATTTTAAGTTTCGCAATAAAGCACATAGGAACCATCTTTGTGGCAACTTTTTGTTGCAAGTCTAAGTCTCTAAGCTTGTTCGAATAAACTTGTTTTGGATCCATCAAAATATGGCCAACTTCATATTCTTGCTGGCCATGCACATTGTACTGTGCATATTACTCTTATTGCCTTATTGAATTACTATGTGCTCATCTCTAAATTTTATGTTGAATTTCTAAAATAATATAAGTCTTATGGAAGCACTAAACCTAATGAAGCTTACACTTACAACTCTATGACGGTTGGACATTTAAGACATGAAAACATAGTAACCTGGAACGGAAATGTCCTGGGTCATGGTACAGGTTCGACAATGGACTAATTCACAACTCAGTTCAATAATAATGACTTACCATATGGAAAGAACTTAGAAAAATTAATAAATGTCTGGTTCATCTCTCGTTCAATAATATCTAAAATATTGACTTCTCATTGTCACACATGTCAACTAGACTTAAGCCTATCCAGAAGAAATGGTACAACAATATTGCACCTAAACATACAAATAAACCATAAAACAAAATAAAATATCAAGAGAACATCATACAGAATAGTAAAAGCAATGTTGGAAAACAATATTTTGCAAAAGGTTTGTAAGAAGACTTTAAGATTTCAATGAACCATGACGAATCCGGATCGCAAATATAACACGAAACAGTACGCGGTTTGATTGGGAGTTGGGGGCAGGATGTTCCAAGTAACTACGCAATATGCATGCACCCCTTGAGCATAAATCACTCAATTATGATTAGGGAGGGTTATGTTCCTTTTTGCACCAAGTAGGTCATTCTACAGTAGAGTTGTACTCAGTTTTGAGCTAGTTTTGATGCAACAATACTCAAGTTTTTAACATTTTTCCTACCAATGCACTTAAAATCAGTCTTCTGTGACCTAAATATTTTTTCCATTAGAAAACAAGTAAACAAAATATTTTCCTAAAAATTAGCACCCAAATGTATCCAGAGAACATTTTTTTTTCTCATCCCACTATTTAAATTTTATGTTTCTTACTATTTGCTGCTATATAAAATTCAAAAGAACACATTTTTAGACTAATCGTGACTAGAAATATGCCTTAACAAATCATATACAGCAACACCACTACTGTCATAAAATACTCTCTTTGATTCCAGCCATAAACTCTACCACCAAAAAAAAGTAACACTTGAGGATTAGAGTTTGGGCAACATTGGAGGCGTACCATTTTTGCGGAGAGAGGTGGCGGGAACTGCCGAAACCCTAACCCTAATTGAAGCCGAATGGGGAAGTGCTGCTGCTCTGTCTCTCGTGAAACCCTAACCCTAGTTTTTATACATTGTTTGCCATTTGGGGCTCATCTTGGCCGTTTAGGGGGGTGCATGGGAGGCAAATGAACGGTTGGGATTGTTCTGTTTGTTGGTCCGGGTTGGCTAGGCCGGGTCCAAACCGTTAGAATAAATTTCTTTTATCCAACTGTGGCCTATATTTTCTTAAGGAAAAAATTATGCCTAACGGGTTAGTTAAAAAAAAAAGCAAAAGTCCTCGTTCTAAGCATAGAAAATTTTATATACTTCCACTATTTAAAAAAAGCAAGAGAGATCCTATTATTGTACAAAATAGTCAAAAAATTGGTTAAAATTGTGTCGCCATATTTTAGTTTTTTAACAGTTTCGTACATAGAATGTAAATATTTTTTTTATTTTTAAATAGTGAGAATATATGTTAGTCTCTATATTTTGAATGATGACATTTGCTAAATATTCCAAAAAAAATATTTAACCATGATTTATAATTAGTCTCAATTATTATGCATGATTGTTGAGTTGTTTAAGAGGATTGGTTGCGACATAATCACTTGTCTCCTAAACGTTCATGAGAAGTAAACGTTGTACAAGATAACGAGCCAAATGAGATTTATCATGATTTTCAAACAACTAAATTATAAAATATTCATCGTCAAATATGCAGATTGAGACAAAGTATGTAGGATAATTCAACCATTATTTTGATCGTGCACGTTAATAAAAATATTGCAAGTAACCGTGCATGTGTCAATGACACTCTCAATTTGATTGTACACACTAATTGATATAGGATAGTATTTGGTTGCTTCCATCCCTATCACTAAGAAACAAAGATATTTAAAATAAATATCTTTGTTTCTTAGTGATAGGAATGTAAGGAACAAAGATAAAACTTTGCTTTAAAATATAATATCCTCTCAAATATTCCTAATTTTTTTCTTTCGATTTGGAAGTCCCTTTATTGTTCATTGATTCACATTTATTTTGTCCTACAACATCCTAGACATATAATAAAAACTCCTAGCAACCACTTTTCCTCACAAGAGGAGCCTATAAAGACAATCTTCAACCATAAGGAGTTTGAATTCGACCATCCTATCTTTCTTAATTATTACTTTTCTTACCACAACATGCATATAAAATGTACATATGGACAAGGAATATTTTTAAGCCCATTATATTTTTATATTAATATACCTTTGCCACTCACTTTATAGGAATACCACAATAACCTTTTTATTATTATTCTCTATTTCTAAAGATTTTATGCTCAGGGTCAATATAATTTTCTTATGTATTTTTATATCCCCTCATAATTTTTTCTGTTAAATTGGGCACACGACAATGTCATAAAATGTAATATAAACATTGTCATTAATAAGGTCGTATCGTTGCACCGTTTGTAAATTTTAATTGCAAAAAAATAAAATAAAATAAAATTTAAATTTAAATAGACATCTATATAATTTTGTCAACAATGTGAAAAATATTACATTTGTGGTAAATATAAGAGATTTTTTTGACTTTGCCCACTTTTTTTTTCGCTGTCCGGCGTAACCTACGGGACTTTGTGCACACCGTGTTGCATGTCATTTGGACCAATTTTGCCCACTTGTTAATATGAGTATATATTTATATTCCACTTTTTTCTATTTATTAGATTTATATCTCATTTAAAAAAAAAATCGTGATTAAATAAGTATTTTTCGTGACAAAAATTAAATGCAAGTATAAATTGGACGAAAGTAGAAAATTATCTAAATATAAAATATAATTTGTGCTAAATAGGTAGATCTTGTTATAGAGTGTGCTTGAAGAAAGGATTAAGAAGGAATATAAAATAAAGTTTAGAAGCACTATAAGTTAGCCCATCTGAGCCATCTCTCTCCCCCAACCCAACCAACAACAGACATGGCCCACATTGTGCATCACTAACCCAAAAATTAAATAAAGAAATATTTTAACAAATGGCCCACTGTAACTATACAAAATAGTATATATCTTAAACTAACAAATGCTCCCAGAATAAAATAATTAAAATTTTGGTTAAATAGTGGATTTATATCTTAAATTTTAAAATATTGTATAAAAAAATAAAGACATTTGTTAACCTTTTAAATAAGTAAATATAGGTTTTTTCTAAGGGCACCACATCCTTTGCTAGGGGCTAATCCTTACTTGGGGGCAGCCCAAGAAGATGGAATTTTAATAGGGGCTGTCCACAAGTTGCTAGGGGACAGCCCAACCCCCTAAACCCATATTTTCATCTCATTTCTTCATTTCCTCTCTCTCTTCCAAAAGCTCTCTTCCAAAAGCTCTTCAAACTCTAAAACTATTCTCCACCTCTCCTCCACCACTCCATTCCAAATTCTTCCACCACTCTCTCCTCCACCACTCCATTGCAAGAGATGACACGCAAGTCGAAACAATCATCGGAGTCTAAGTATGTTCTTCCCTAATTTTCTCTACATTTTTCTAATTTTTTTTCCAAATCAAAGAATTGTTAAATCTCCAAAAAGATTTGATAAATTAGGTTTAGAATTACTTTAGGGTTCATGAATGAATTTTTCGAACACGATAATTCGCAAACCCAAATCCTAGAACACGACACGACGTTCGGCTGCTACAGTCGAGCAGCATTAGGACTGCCAGGGATGTGGCAGTCCTACTGTAAAGTAGCACTGCCAGACTCCATGCAGTCCTACTGTGAAAGAGGACTGCTGGGATTCTAGCAGTCCTACTTTACAGTAGGACTGACACATCCCTGGCAGTCCTAATATAGCACCGGGGGTGACATTAGGAATTTTTAACATGATGTTTAATTGTTGTCTATTTTTTTCTATTATTTAATAACTGTATGTTGTCCTACAGTCCTCCGGCCGCTAACAAAAGAATACATCCCAGCGCGTCAAAGCGAAAGGAACGCGAGGGACGTCCTCTCGAGCGTCCGATTAGAATTTTCGAACCGGCATCCCAAGCTCGGTCTCGGACGTAGCCACCGGCACCCCAAGCTCGGTCGAAGCCAGAGTGAGAACTGTGTCGCGATCGCCAACGAGCTGGAGCGCATCGACGATGAGGTCGAGTTCCTCTTCATGCATAATATGGAGTCTCGTACAAAGGTCCAGCATGATATGTAGTTGGATGTTCAAAATTATTTTGTATTTGGATGTAATTTGGATGTGGTTATTGTTGTTTGAAAACTTAACTTGTTGATTTAAGGGTATTTTGTCGTATACTTCATTTTGCATAATTTGTCGGATATTTTTTTAAGGATATGTTGTTGTTTGGAAACTTGACTTGTTGGATATTTTGTCGGATATATATATGTTGTTATTTTTTTTTATGTAAGTTGGATCCGATTGTCGTAATTTGGATACGTACGTAATAGTAGATATGTTGTTATTTGTATAAACTCTCTTTGGATACCTTTTTATGTAAGTTGGATCCGATTGTCGTAATATGTTGTTATGTTGTCCCTTTTTATGTGGACATGTGTGTGTATAAACTCTCTTTGGATACCTAATTAAAACTCTCTGTGAGGAGATTTTGTATTTCAAACTCTTCTCACAGAGAGTTAGTATCAGGACTGCCACCCACCAGGCAGTCCTATACTAATGTAGGACTGCCAGGGTGGTGGCAGTCCTATTTGAAACTCTCTGTGAAGAGAGTTTCAAATACAAACTCTCTTGGCAGAGTTTAAATTAGGACTGCCACACCCCTAGCAGTCCTACACTAAAGTAGGACTGCCAGGGTGCTGGCAGTCCTACTTTAGTGATGGAATAAATTATTAAGTATATAATATGGGGAAAGCTACTACTTTAGTGATGTAATAAATTATTAAGTATATAACATGGGAAATTATTTGCACCAATAAAAAAACACAAAATAACAAAGGGCCCTTTCTATGACACAGATCTTGACTTTCTAAGTTTCAGAGAGAAACATAAGGAAAATATTATGAGCGCTTCATTAACCTTGTGCTAAATCTGAATACTTATTGTGCCATTGGTCCTAATCTGAAAGTTACAATGACATGGGACAAGGAAGAAAGAAAGCAAACTAGAAATCTCAACATGTTCCTAAGAATGACACTTGCATATTGTCAACAAAAAATCTCGTTGTTCTGAAGAACATGAAAGCAGTAACGCATGATTAAATGAGGAATTTGCACACTGTGAAGTTTAATGCTGACTGATTGGTCTAAAATCAGATGGATGGTTACAATTATGTCAATAATTGACAATACTGACATCACTCAATAATTGACAATACTGACATCACGAAATGTTACTATCAAAGAGGTACAATAATCCAGGAGGTAGTAGCTTTCACCATATTATATACTTAATAATTTATTCCAATGCAACTTTGAAAAACGCAAAATAACAAATGGTCCTTTAGTGCAGGACTGCCAGGAGCCTGTCAGTCCTAGGGTTGTGGCAGTCCTAATTTAAACTCTTTGTGAGGAGAGTTTGTATTTAAAACTCTCCTAACAGAGAGTTTTAATTAGGACTGCCAGCACCCTGACAGTCCTACACTAATGTAGGACTGTCATGCTCCTGACAGTCCTACACTAATGTAGGACTGTCAGGCTCCTAACAGTCCTATTTGAAACTGTAGCAGCCGAACGACCACAACGATTTGTCGTGTTCCAGGGTTAGAGTTTCAAGAAATATGTGAGAATTATCATGTTCGAAAAATTCATTCATGAACCCTAAAGTGATTCTAAACCTAATATTTATGTTGATGTTTTCTAATTTTGAGTATGAGTGGAAACATTTTTTGGTAGCTGATCTTAAACAAATTTGGGAGAAAATTTGTGCCAAACATGAATGAGATAAGAGAATTTTTTTTGGATAATTATCGAAAAGAAAAGAAAGAAAAATTTGGGAAAAAATTTGGATTAGGACTTAATTCTATGACCTAGAAATGTTGGGAGAGAAGAAAAAAGTAGAGGGAGTAGGAGTGGGCATACGGGTCCAGGACCCGCGGTTCCGATCCGCTCCGAACCGTATATTGGTCAAACGGGACGGTTCCTAAATTTTAGAATTTAAACGGGCCGGGACGGGTCGTGTGACACTAACGGGACGGGGCGGGTCCTATTTTCAAAATAAACGGGGCTCCGAACCGACCCGTTTCTAGGAGTATGATTTTTTTTATTTATCAATTTTGATTTTTTTTCATATTATAATATATAAATAATAGCACACGTTATTGTTTAGTAAACAAATTCTAGAAATTGGAAAAACATAATACTTGTTTTGTTCTTCTATATAATAGAACATGTGTAAATGTTTACTATTCTATAATTTTTTGAATTTTTTTGGATCCGTTTGGACCCGCGGGTCGGCTCGGTTTGGACCCGTTTCGAAAGGGTCGAATCCGTACCGGTTCCAATATTTTTTGGACCCGTCCCGTCCCGCCCCGCCAATTAACGGGTCCGGTCCGGATCCATAAAATTTGGACCCGGCCCGACCCGTGCCCACCCCTAAGAGGGAGAGAAGAAAAGAGTTGAGGGAGAGAGGAAAAGAGTAGAGGAAGGGAGAGAGAGAAAAAATAGAAAAGTTATCTTTTATACCTATTGTTGGGTTGCCCCCAAGTAAAAAAAACTGATGACGAGCTTATAATATTTGTAAACATTTTTGGGCTGTCCCTAAGTAAAGTTGGTAGTGCCCTTAGAAAACCTAAATATATATGTTAATTTCTATATTTGTAATAGGGACGTTTGCTAAAATATTGCTTAAATAAAATTATTTCGTGATAGCTATATAAAAACAATTTCTTCTCAATTTTTTTTAGCTCCTCACCAAGAAGAAGAGTCCTTCCTTCTTCTTCTTTCGATGGTGCTGCAGCTGATCAACTGCTCTGGCTGCCACGTGCCGCTGCAGCTCCCCCCGTCGGCACCGTCGGTCCGCTGCGCCCTGTGCGACTTTGTCACCCACGTCGCCGGCGGCGGCGGGGCCGCCCCGCCGCCGCAGCGGGGACCGCCGCCGCCGTCGGGGTCGCGCGGGAGGAAGAGGGCGGTGGTGTGCGCCGTGTCGTACAGGAAGACGCGGTTCCATCTAAAGGGAAGCATCAACGACGCCAAGTGCATGAAGTACTTCCTCACCAACCGGTACCGCTTCCCGCAAGAATCCATCCTCACCCTCACCGGTCGGTAAACCCTCCCCCACCGATTTTTGGCATGATTTCCAAACTCAAATTTGGATGACTGATTTAAATCATGTTTGAATTCTCAAATTCTGATTTCTAGATAAGAACCTTAGAATGAAAGGGTTATTTAGTTATAGGTCATATAATATATTTGATATTAGAGTTTAGGTCTCCATATCGTCCAATGTTAGAGTTTAGATCTCCATTTAGGCTAATTTTGGGCTGTGCTGTGAACAGTGTAAATAGATGGTGGAGCGGACTTAAACATAAACAAAATGTTGGTGTTTGCTACTCTTCTTTGGGAACTTTTAGACCCACGTTGGAAAATCACCAAAGTGTATACCTCAATATAAAGCTATTTTTGTGTTGGAGTATGCACATGGGGTGAGGTGTCCCATGTGGGTTGATTTTCCTAGAGGGTTAAATATAAATCACAAAGAACAAACCTTTTGTTTTGTCGCAACCTTTGGGTTCGGGCGAAGGCGCAGTGACGCTTTGATGACGCACTTTGCACTTAGCATCGTCGCATGGTGTTCGTGCACTCCTTTTATGCGCGAGTTGTATACACAGTTGCTTGCTAAGGTGCATACATTAGGCGCTATGCGTCAAGGCGTCTATGCGTCTCGGCTGAGTCATGGCACTATGCGTCTAGGCGGCTATGTGCCTCGGCGCTATGCGTCTCGGCAGCTATGCGTCTGGGAGCTATGCATCTCGAGCTATGCGTCTATGTAGCTATGCGCCTACGTGCTTATGCGTCTATCGTCTAAACGTTAGACGCATAAGCGTGATTGTTTTCGGCGGTGACATCGTGGGGCGTGGGCGGCTCATGTGGCTATGTCAGTTGGTGACATGGGCGGCGTTGTTGGCGTGAGACACGCTGCTGTGTGGCGGCTAAGACCCGGATTTGGTGGAATTTGGTTGGCCTGCGCGTATGCACGCATAAGCATTCTTATGTGCGCATTGGTGCCAACGTGCTCTTTATAAAGAGCACCACTCTTCAGAGTTGTACACAAGGAAGAGAGAAACCGAGGGCCACAAATTCCACTTCAGAGAGTCTATACGTCTCCAGCAGTAGCAGCATAAACCTATGCGCGCATATGGTTTTTCCTTCTCCTTTTGAGTTCCCAAGTCAATCCGAGGGTGACTTAGAGCGTTCCAGAGGTTCATTCTTGAACTTGCTGGTTCCTGGGAGCAAATCGGGTGTAGGCCGAATTTTGCTCTGAGCACCGGTGACTTGTTCCCCAGCGAGGTGTTTTTCTTTGTATATTTTTTGTTGTTCTTTTTGTTCTATCTCATTGTAACGTCTGCGAACGTAAAGTGAACAACACTTTTCCAGTTGTTGTTGTATTTTGCATTTTTTTGAAGTCAGCTTGTAACCGTTTTTAGTACTTCATTTGAGTTGGCTAGAGGGCATACTTTGTGTCTCGCGAAAACTCTACATCTCTCTTGGTGCTGGCAAGAGTGCAGACTTTGTCTTGCGAAAACTCTTAGCCTTCCTTGGATCTCTCCTATCCTCAGATTACTTCGGGACTAACACAAAGTATGTCTGACAACCACGTCATCTACTAGTTTCCTAGTTCGAGAAAATATGAGAACATAAAACAAAATAAGTGGACTTAAACATAATTTTGTAAACTCATTCACGATGAGTACAATCATTCCACATCTCACTCATTGTTATACTCCCTTGAGAGATTGGGTGGTGCTGCGGGCCGGCTGCGGGCCTTCAGGCCGGGTGTGGCCTTCGGACGGGGTGTAGTCTTCAGACATGTGGCGTGTTGTTCCTACGGACGGGTTATATGCCTTCGGGCGGGTTGGTGGCCTTCGGGCCTGGGTTGTAGGCATCCAGGCCAGGTTGTGGGCCATTAGGTGGCCACAAATTGCCATGATCTTACATTGTCAGCTGGGGATACTTTGTAAGAGTCTCCCAACACAATTTTAATCTTGGCCCAACGAAAATATGCATTACAAGCATCGCCAACTTCAACGAGAAAAATAATTTTTCTTGTGTTGTAGTTATTCATGTTTACATGTAAATTCCTACTAGAAAATTTCACACAAGGCATGCTGAACAAATCGATTAAACAGAATACTGATTTTATTCTCATATCATCACTATATTCGTAATGGACTTCGCTTCATGCTTAGAAGAGTTCTTTTGCTGTTGGACCTGATGTGCCCTCAGTCATGAATCCACATTGTCTGCGGCCACAAAGAATGTGTGCCCGTTCTCCCGGGGATTCGTGCATGGGGACAACTTTCCCATCATAAGCGACATGGATTCCTCAGCCATGATTGTTAGCTGCCTGCAACCTTGTTATTTAGCATTATAGAAAGAAATTGGCAAACCACTGGAAGTTCTTCTTCTTTGGCTATTTGACAATCAAGAGTGCCTAACAAATCCGTTTGTTGGTAACTAGTTAGAGAATACCCCGATGAATTTTGGTGACTGCTTTTGAGTTGGGCTGACACTTCCGCCTTGACTGATATGTAAGGCCTCCAAAGCTTTGTGTATCTCTAGAGTCATGGCACTGCCACACTTCGAGACGAAATCTTCATATGGGACACTTTTGCACATGTTTGAGCAATGCATATTCTTTTATCAAATAAGCATGGGGACATCCAAGCTAAAACTGTATTATGAAATCATGCAAGTTTGCTTGATTTTGGTTGGCCAAACATACTTTAAAAAGCCTCAAAATCAAGTCAAATCAACCCAAAGTAAATCAACTTGAAATCCACTCAAATTCTCATTACATCCAACTTTGCTTGATTTGAAAATCATCATTTTTTACTACACCAAATTTGGAAAGATTTTGGTGATTCACGAGTCTGTGAATTAAGATTTCGGTTTGACTACATTTGATTTCCGTAGATTTCAGAATCATGAAATTTGACTAAAACCTATTATAAGTGATTTCATAAATTTCGGTTTGACTACATCTAATTTTTGTCAATTTCAGAATTACGAAATTTGACTACACCCGATTATAAGTGATTTCACAAATTTCGGTTTGACTACATCTAATTTTCGTCAATTTCAGAATCACAAAATTTGACTACACTCGATCATAAGTGATTTCACAATCGAGCGAAATCATGATGAAAGCAAGCTACTACTACACCCCCGTAAATACCTTGAATTTTTTCCGATATCAACTTTTTACCCTAAACTATTAAAAGTGTTACCTTGAACTAGTATAATTGACAACTAAATACTCTGAGGGCGAGTTCAGATTGCACTTACGTTCTTACATTACACCGCGCTTAGGAAATGAACGTTTGAGGAAACGTGGATGAAACTTAACTGCAATCCAAACTAGCCCCAGCTCCGAACTTTATCCAATTTGCAACTTGCTTTGACTATGACGTGGATGAAACTTAACTGCAATCCAAACTAGCCCCAGCTCCGAACTTTATCCAATTTGCAACTTGCTTTGACTATGAAATCCTTCATATTTTCGTATTTCTATTTCTAAATGTAACTGGACCGAACGGTCGAATGTCAACAAGTTGTTAAATTTGGGAAAGTTTATAGGGTATTAGTTTCTAATTATAATAGTTTATGGTAGCAACTTTCTCTAAGGATGATTAGACATGACATCCGAAGAGTTGCATGCAATCAAACATTGTATTCTATTATGATTCTTGATTTTTTTTTTTTAAACTATAGGAATCATGAAAACTTGCATTGGTTCATCATATTGATGTTCCTGAGGCCTAAATGGTTTAGGCTGACTTCTTAGCGTCACAAGCGTTTATATCTCAGAGGGGTGTCATTGCCATCGGTCTCTCCAACTCTTGAAGAATAATGAAAATCTATGGAGGAGAAAAGTTTTTGACTTTCTGTGGAAAACTTATGTTCAACCTTTTTCATCCAATATCTTTATATTGATGATAAGATAAAGTTGTTATATGGTTATAAAGATATAACCAATTTAGATTTTATTTATCTATGGACAATTTAGAGATATCTTTAAAAACTAACATCTAATTAATTTAGATTCAACCTATCCCTAAACCATTTAGGGATATCTAAAAGGTAAAATAATATAATTTGTTATATTTGATATCTTTTTAATAGTTTAGAAATCGTTAAAAAAATTTAGCTATGATTGGACATCATAACTTACACTTTCTAACTTAGCAAGTTATTAACAGGGAAAGCTCAAGGTATTTAGTTGCGAACTAGCCTAATATTGTTAGGATTTGTGCAACCTAGCATTGGTAACTAATTGGGTTCTAACACGTGGCATTCCCTTAGAAAACTTACTACAGTAGCTAGTGGTGCATTCGGAGAAGGATTATTCCGTTCGGATTGGAATCCAATAGTGGATATGGATAAATTAATTTAGGATCTGGTTAGATCTGAATTTAATTTATCTGAATACGGTTATAGTTTCCACTCTATTATCCGAATCCGGATCCAAATATCCGAATACCTATATAATATATACATAATATCAATATAAGTATATATATCTCATTACTCAAACATAAGTTAATTAATCCTTAACTAAACTTATTTGGAATAAGCAATTCTCTTAGGGCCTGCTTGGCAATTGTAGGGGTAGCAGTTATGAGGTGTTTTAGGAGTACTGGTTATGAGCAGTTATGATGGGTCCGATTTTGGGTGATTTTTAAGTAGAGGCTTTTAAACAAGTCCAATCCATACTTGGTAATTCACTAACGAGCGGTTCTAAAAGTTTTTTACACGAATAAATTAAATAGGGAAGGGTATTAGTAGTTATAATTATATATTTTTGGTGAGGATATAAATGGAATAAAATAATAAAATCGCTCAAAACCCACCGATTTGAGGTGTTTATAAAGCCACCCAAAAATACATTACACCGGTTTTGGGGGGTCTTTGAGCCGACCAAAACCAGTGCGTCAAAAATTTTAACAATCAGGTGTTTTCATAAACGGTCGGTTCAAAAACATCCCAAAACCGGTGAAAACACCGTTACCAAGCAGACCCTTAAGAATCGGAACTTTAGTTTCTCCAAAATTCTATTATATCAAATTCATATCGTATTGCTTTATCCGTATCCGTTTTTTATATATCCGATCCCTATCCGGATCCCTTTTTTGCGGATATGATTATTGCTTTCCATATTTGAACAATATCCATATCCGCTTTGAATGCACCCCTAACAGTACCACCTTTGGAATATATATATATATATATATATATATATATATATATATATATATATATATATATATTGAAAGAAGGTAATTATGGCGAACGCGCCCACCGGGAATCGATCTCCTGACCACTCGGGCCGCATGCATCTCTCTACCACTAAGCTAGAGGTCATTTGCAATATATATATATATATATATATATATATATATATATATATATATATATATATATACACAAAGCTTCTCCTACGAGAACAACTTACGGGACAAATACAAATTTACGGGATGAGAAAATACACGTATGATTCTCTTCTAAATCTCTTTCTCTTTAAAAAGAAAATTAAATCTCTCTTTTAAAAACATACCTATCTCTATCTTAAAGATAAGTCTCTTTATTTTTTAAATAGTGAGAGATTTATTTATTAAATTTAAAAAATGGAGATAGATAAGTTAATTTTATCTATTTTTAAAATATAGATGGATTTAAAAAAATTTATCTGTAAAAATAAATTACCTTTAAAAATTATATTTACAATATCAATTTTAATGTTAATATTAATATTAATGTTCATTTTAATATTATTTCTTATGTTAATTTTTCGGTTAATGCTATTGTTGATATTAATTTTAATTTTAAATTAATGTTAATTTTAATGTTAATTTAGTTGATAATTTTAATCTTAATTTTAGTTTTAACATTAAAATTAAAAATTAACATTAAAATTAACACTAAAATTAAAATTAATGTTAATAATAACATTAAAATTAATTTTAACATTAACATTAAAATTTTAATATTAATATTAAGATTAAGATTAAGAATAAATTTAACATTAACATTAAAATTAAAATTAAAATTAACATTAAAATTAAAATTAATGTTAAAATTAAAAATTAAAACTAAAATTAATAGCAACATTAATATTAAGATTAAAATTAAAATGAATTTTTGAAATACAATTTAAAGGTATATTTGTTTGTAAAGATAGATTGTTTTTTAAAATATCTATCTCTACTTTAAAAAATAAAAGAAATGACTTGTCTATCTCTATTTTTAAAAATAGATAAATCTTTCTTTGTTTAAAAATAAATAAATCTCTCTTTGTTTAAAATAAATAGATAAGTCTTATTTTTTAAGATAGAGATATGTTTGTTTTTGAAAGGAGAGATTTAAATTTTTAAAGAGAAATAAATTAGAAGAGAAACATATACATAAGAAATCGGATATTTTTGGGTTCTCTTTTTTCGCCGTAAGAAATTGGTCTATCCCGTAAACTTGTCCCGTAAACGTTGCTCGTATAAGAAGGGGGAAGGGGGCTATATACAGTGTTGTAAAAATCCCTCTAGGCGGCCGACTAGTCCCCGACTAGTCGCTGTAGTGTCCCGCTCCCGTTGGGGCGAAGCACTATGTAATAGGCTCGTGCCAAGTCAGACATGGTCGGGAACATAGATGGCTAGTCTGACTCGACGACGAGTTTGATATACAAAAACCATGGCATCAATAAAATCGATTTGGACGAGTGATATGAGTACCGTTCCAACTAATGGATCGACTACTGTTGGAATAAGTCCTAGATGCGGTAGGCGGCGTCTTGGCGAAGGAACTCTGAAGAGAGCGACGCAACCCGTATGCCGTTGGTTTTATTGGTTTTCTTGGCTTTCTGAACGATTTGTTGCGTGAATTTGATAGTGTGCTTTCGCGTCGATTTCTGAATGCGTCTTTGGGAATTTCGAAGGAAGGATTGAAGGAAGGGTTCTAATTCGATGCTTGTGCCATTGCAGGAGTTCGTGTAACTGACGCTTGACCGTCGTGAAGCGTTCTCCTACTCTCGGCGCAATCTCCTTAGGTGGGTGGTTCTTCGGCCCCTTCTTTTCTACTTTTTTCCGCCAACTAAATTCTTAAAGTTCAACGTTCAAATCGATGATGCTAACGGGATGTATGCTTGCCACTAAGATCAAGAGCTCGGGATAATATATCAACCTAGAAAAGTTAACTCTGAATCGATAAGTTCACACTAAGTAGAGAAAAGATAAAGTCCTAAGAAAGAGAATATATTTCATGCCATGCAAAACACAACGATGAAAACCTTGGTGGCGGTACATCATGCCTCGGAGAATTTGGTGCCTACGGAATACTAAATCAGAACGTACGGTTTCGGGGGAAAGGACCCTTGCGCGAGTAGGAATGATTATGTGATTTGATAATGGTTACGCTATGCAATTTACTTCATACATATTAAGCTGTTCATACATTCGCATGGTCAAGGACGACTTGTGCACAAGGTGAGCTTTCCTCGAGACGGTACCCGGGGCCCTGGGACCGAATCGGCCTAGGAGGAAATTATGGAAATCGTGCTTCGGCGCGAGGCATTGCGAGACCTCCAGTTAGGCTCGCTACCTGGACTGGAGGGCGCGTCGCAAGGCTACGAAATCGTCCTTCATGGTGTCGATATCACCAATGACCGCATATAGGATAGACTGCATGCTCACCTATTGTCTTGTGCAGGTGGTAAGTATCATGTATATTTTGTGCAGGAAAGGAGCACGGCCGTGGTAAGAATGCCTTTAAATTGGTTATGTTGTTATCATTTAAAATGTGCCTTCGATATGAACTGCAACTCATATAGTTCTAAATAGAAAGATCACTTCGTATGCCTGAATCCTTAATAAGCAGTGTCGGTTTAGACGAGTGGGTTCGTCCCATCCACTAGCAAGTGTGCTAACCCCCAACTCCCCAGGTAACGAGCGTGCTGCGGGAGCTCGAGACTAAGCTGGAGCTGAAGAACGGGAGGCGGCACGAAGCTCTCCTATTTTGAAGTATTTTGATGCCCAATTCAGACCGAAGGCTTTTGTTCAAATGTATAAAGGGGCATGAATGTATGGAACGCCGAAGATTATTTCAAGGCGAGCTTGTCGATAGTTTTCTTTTGTGTTTCAAAGATGTAGCCGCAACGGCATATGTAATGTAAAAATGACCTTGCACATATTTTGCAAGTTTATGAATGAAAAGCTAAGTTTTTTCCTATGCTATGTTTTCAACTCTCTGCACTGTTTAATTTCAACGCGTCGAGTCAAAAAGGAATTTCCAATTACACATCCTTGCCTTGTGCCAGTCCATTCAGACTTGTACGGCATCACGTCCCGACCCGTGGGGATCGATTTATATCGAGTCAAGGCGATGGCGACCGATTCGGCGAGTCGGAGCGTGACAGTCGCTAGTCGGCCGCCGCCGACTCGACTAGGGGCTAGTCCCTGACTAGTCACTTGTCGGCCACCGTCGACTCGATTAGGGGTTGGTCCATCCAAAAATTAGCTAAATTGGTACTAGTCTGGGCTGCCATCGACTTTGTCAAGGCAGCCGTCGTCGACTCTTTACTTTGTTGCTGTCTTTTTCTATTTTTGAAAAAAGTGACTAGCCTACTCTTTTTTATTTTTACTTTTGCTTTGTTATCTCTTTGCTACTGTTGTTGTGGCTTTTTTTTTTAATTTTGCTTGTTACTTTTTTTTTGCTTTTGCTTGCTACTGCGGCTATAACTCTCCGTGCAAAATAGTAAGTTGTTAATATATTATTTAAATATTTATCGAAATAGAAATTTATGCAAAATAATGAATAAGAAAATGCACTGTAGTCTGCGATAATTAAAAGTTCAACAATTAACATATTATTTTTTAAAATATTTTTATAACATATTATATATATATATATATATATATATATATATATATGTATATGTATATATATATATATATATATATATGTATATGTATATATATATATATATATATATATATATATATATATATATACATTAAAAATTCTAAACCGACTAGTTCCCGAGTAGTCCGATTAATCCGTAGTCCCCACGAACCGACTAGCGGCCGACTAGCGATTTTTACAACCTTGGCTATATATATATATATTTTTTTTTTGGAACCAGGTAAATAGTTTTTGGAATCGCTCCCACTGGGATTCGAACTCCTGACCACTCGGATCGCATGCATCTCTCTTAACCACTAGGCTAGAGGTCATTTGCATATATATATATATATATATATATATATATATATATATATATATATTCTATCTCGTAAACTTGTTCCGTAAACGTTGCCCGTATAAGAAGGGGGCTATATATATATATATATATATATATATATATATATATATATAAAGTTTGTCCCAATGGCCGTAGTCCGTTGGGAACGGTGAAGCACCCCGGCGCAGTGGCGCGGGTTCGAGCCCCCTTGGAGGCATGCCTCCAAGCACCAATCACCATTAAGAAGTGGACACCCTCAATATATATATATATTTACCCTCAATATATATATATATATATATATATATATATATATATATATATATTGGAAAAAAGGTAAATTTTATTCCAAAAGCAAAGTCATAATCATACAACATACAGTCTGAGTGGGACTCCCACTCAGCACTCAGCCATTCTCCATAGCATTTACATCAAACTCAATGTTATGAAGAATGCCAACCGGAGGTGTGACTAGTCCCTCAAAGATTCGGCGGTTTCGTTCCCGCCAAACATGCCAAACCGAAACCGCCAGACGAACTCTAGCCGTACGGAACCAGTCCTGACCTCGACCCCTGCTATCTCGTATCACCGGAATGATGTCCCCAATGTATTTACCAGAGGCGCACACTCCCAATACCCGACTCTGTTCCGACCAAATCTGCCATGCCAAAGTGCACTCGAAAAATATATGTCTAATAGACTCGGGCTCTGAGCAGCAAAGCACACATATGGAATCCGGCACTGCCACTCCAAAAGAACTCAGGCGATCCCTCGTTAAGAGGCGACCCAGAAGAAGCTTATAAACACACAACTGCATCTTTCTGGCCAAACCCTTACACCAGACGAACTCATAATCAGAACTCAAAGGAGAAGTGTGCCGGATAAGATTGTAGCAACTACGGAACTGGAACTCCCCCGAGCTCGAAGATGCTCCAGGCGGCTCCCAAATCCATCGATCCGCAGGCAAAGCCGGATCAATGGCTGTAGACATAATGAACCCTCCCAGCTCCTCAGTGTACCGATAAGATTCCGGCCTCCATACTCCATCTCGTAAGATCCGGCTGCACTTCAGACCTCGCCTGTCCTCCGTGTGAGTCGCGGATCCCCTAATGTCTAGCAAAGACCGCCGATCAATCCATGGGTCCCTCCAGAGATCCGTGCCCGACCCATCCTTCATGACCCTCCGGATAGCAGTCTTGAGCACACCCCTATGTCTCAGGACAGTCTTGAACGTGACAGAATGGTTGTTATCAGGAGCACACGTCCAAAAGTTGCCCTGCTTCACATATCTGCTGTGCATCCAGTCCGCCCAAAGAGACCCCTTGCTAATGAAACTCCAGGCCAGCTTGAGCGCCGAGGCCTCCCTGATCTCCAGCAGCGGCCGGAGCTCCACACCACCCTCCTTCCTGGGACGACAGAGCTGCTCCCACGAGATCGCATGCATACCCCCCCTCCAAAGGAAATCAGCACAAAGACGCTCCACTCGCCGAATGGTAGCCACCGGCAGAAGGATGGACTGTAAGCCAAAAGTGTGCCACGACCGAGGCCACAGATCTGATCAGCTCTATGCGTCCGCCAAAAGACAGACCGGCGGCTTGTCAGCCTTCTACTCTCCTCTGGACATACTCAACCAGGCCCTGGCAGTCCTGATCCCGAGCATAATTGACGGTGAGGGGAACACCTAAATAACGCACCGGAAGCTCACTCCTCGCAATACCCAGGGCATCAGCCCGCTCCTCCTTCTGGGAACACCGGAAACTGAAGTAGACCCGACTCTTATCCCTGTTCAGCTGGAGACCCGAGAAGGACTTCGGATCTTCCATAATACCCGCAAGCGTCTGCAACCCCCTCATCGAAGGCTGAATGAAGACCAGCAGATCATCAGCATAAATAAGGTGTGTAACTGGCGGGTCCATCCTCCTAAACAAAGGCACCAGCCGACCATAGTGCACTGCCAGGTCCATCAGACAAGTAAAGTATTCCATCACAATCGTGAACAGGTAAGGGGACAATGGGTCACCTTGCCTCAGCCCACGGTTGCTCTGGAAATACCCGTAAGGAACGTCCTGGATGAGGACTGAGAAAGTAGGGGTCGAGATGCACTCCCTGACCATCGCAACCCAGTGATCCGCGAATCCCATGACAGACATCAGATGGCAAAGGAAGTCACGATTGACCATGTCATACGCCTTCCTCAGGTCCAGTTTAACACAAGCTTTCTCTCCACCCAGTCTGCTGAATCCCCTCACCATCTCGTGAGCCAGGAGGCTATGCTCAGCAATCGACCGCCCCTTGATGAACGCAGCCTGGTTAGGGGAAACCAAGCCCTGCATGATTCTCTCCATCCGTCGGCACATAAGATGCGTAATTATCTTGTAAAGATAATTACAACATGCAATAGGTCTGAAATCAGTCAGAGCAGTAGCACCCTCCTTCTTAGGCACCAAGGTCAGGAAAGTATGATTCACCTCCTTCAAAAGCTTCCCCTTAGTAAAGAACTCCTGTACCACTTCCACAACCTGCATCTTCAGAGCATCCCAATGTCGTTTGAAGAAACCACTGCTGAAGCCATCTGGCCCAGGAGCCTTGTTGGGGTCCGCCCCCTTGACAATAGACTCCACCTCCTCCAGAGTGACAGGGGCAAGAAGGATGCTATTCCCAAATGGAGTCACCAAGCGCTTCGTAACAATCTCTGGGAATACGGACAGATAGTCAGTCTGGAAATATAAATCAGAATAGTACCTGACAGCCTCGCCCTGTATCTCAGCCGGCGTCCCCACCAGAGTGCCATCCGCATCGAGAAGCTGGGAAATGTGATTCCGATTCTGTCTAGTCCGAATAACGTCATAGAAGAACTTAGAACACTGGTCCCCATCCTTCAGCCAGGAACATTTGGCTCGCTGGGCCGAGCTAATTTCCTTCTGCAGCCTCAGGATGTTGACTTCTCCGATCAGCTCCTTCTCTCTAGCTGCCAGGTCTCCATTAAGCATGTCAGCTTGCATATCCTGCTGTACAGATCTCAACTCAGCCTCCTTATCTTCGAGTGTGGACTTGGACAACCCCCGCACCCAACTCCTGAGAGCCCTCTTCGTGGCCTTGAGACGGCGAACCAATCGGAATTGAGCCGTCCCCTCCTGATCACTAGACAAGCCCTCTGCGACAGCCTCCAGGTAGCCGTCCGAAAGATACCAACTGTTGTTATACCTGAACGGACGAGACTTCCCAAGTGGACGAGCAGAGAAACCAACTCTGATTGGGGAGTGATCACTCGTCCCAGCTGCCAGACCCTCCGTCGAAGAGTTGGGGAAATGACGGAACCACTCCCCGTTGCCCAGAGCTCGATCAAGCTGACAAGCAACCCTGTTGTGAGTCGCTTTGTTGTGCCAAGTCCAGATGTAGCCTGAACGAGACAACTCTCGCCGCCCCGCAAGCAGGAGACATCTCTGAAAATCATAAAGGATAGGATCCGGGACCGGCCGCCCACCCAGCTTTTCCCCACGATGCAGGAGAGCGTTGAAGTCCCCGACCAGGAGCAAAGGGAGACATGACGACTCAGCAGCATCGGAAACACGTGAGATGTCCCTCCAAAGTGACTCCCTTCTCCTTCTGTCATTGTGGCCATATACCGCCCCCAGTAAGAACCGGAAGCCACCCTTGTTCACGAAGGAGATGGCGATCAACTGCTCCGTCATCAATATCAAGTCACCATCCCAACTCTTCGAGTTCCAGCGAACCCAAATCCTGGCCATGTCACACAGGGCCAGATTGTGCAGCTGGGCCCAATGAGTAGGGGTCCGCCGAGTAAGGGTCTTCTCCCCTTTGATTTTGGATTCTAAAATAACAGAAATGTCACACTTCTCTCTGTGGAGCACCCCACATATCTCTCTCCACCTCCCAAGCGAACACGCCCCCCTCACATTCCAGGCGATAATGGCCATTAATTAATGAGAGGTTGGGCCCCCTGAAAAACTCCCGGAACAGCACCTGGGGAAGGAGCCGCATCCGTCGCTAAAGGATCCTCTACCATATCAGTCGGAACCATCTGATGGGGAACAACCGGAGATACCACCAACGTCCAGGTAGGATTGTCAACACATACCACCTCCTCTCTGTCTGTAGTACGTCCCTCCATCATGGAGGGGCCATCCCGCAGCAGTCCGACCGCACGTCTCTTCCTGCAGTAAACCTGCCCTCCAGCCGAACCACCCTCCCCTCGTGCCTCAGACTCCGCATCTGCCATGCTTCTAGTAACTATACTACTCGGCTTCTGGCCAGTGGATACCACCCCTCCCGCAGTGGATACAACGAGGCTCAACCCGACATCACTCCCCTGATTAGTAACCTCCTCCTCCACGACCACCACTCCGCTATCAACTCTGTAATCCATATCACATGGTGCTTCAGGGACTTCACTCGGTGGGGTACAAGGCTCTACCGGAGGGCCAGCCTCTAAGCAAGCACTGGCCAGATGTCCGAAACAAGAGCATCGAGAACAGGTAGGCGGAACCCATTCATACTCCACCTTCTGGGTAAGCACCTCCCCAGAAGGGAGCTCAAACTCCACCATCTTCGGGAGCTCCCCCCCTGCCCGAATCTCCACAAAGATCCTCGCGTACATCAACCTCGTCCGAAAGGTAGTAGCCTCATCCGTCTTGATCGGGGTACCCACCAGACTAGCCAGACGCATCAACAGGGGAATACTCCAAAACTCCACCGGGAGCTCGGGGAATCGGATCCATACTGGGATGGCATTCAGAACTTCCCTCTCGCATCGCAACTCTGGAGTCCACTCCTTGAGAATGATCAGTCGGCCGTCAAACGTCCAGGGGCCGCCTTGGAGGATCCTAGCGACATCCTCCGCCAGCCCGAACTTCACATAATAGAAGTCGTTCTCACGAGAATAGAACTCCATACTCCCCTTAGGTTTCCAGACACGCGCTGCATAACCCCGAATCTGCCCGTAGAAGGGCTTGTTGCCCAAGACATACAGGACGAGAGTATTTTTCCAATAAGCTGTCACCTGCTGGATCTCCTCCGCAGGAAACACCGTCCGGTAACCACTCCCAACCTTGATCGGCGGGACGTACTCCATCGATGAGTGAGATTTCAGTCCCACCGGTTTGCAGATCTCGGCCCAGGACCGTCCAGCCGGCCGAGGGGGAGCCCCAATAGGTCTTTGGGCAATCACCGGACGGGAAGTCCCAGGTCCCTGAACATCCAGATCCACTACCTTACTCTTCCCCTTATCCGCCGTGGACGCCTTCGGCCGCCAACCCATCGATCGCCCAGCAGACACCCCAGAACCCCGGCTGGGCCGAGACCCTGTCCCGTTCGGACGAATTTCGGGACGGCGATCCCGACCCTGACCCTGTCCGCCACTCAACTTCCCTCCGGTCTTCGCCACCCGGCGGCGCGTAACCGTCGTCCATCCTCCTCCCTCCGACTGACTCCCCAGAGATCCAGACCCCGCTCCGAATTCGAAGTTTGGATCCAAGGGAGTCCCGATGTGATGAATACCCTTCCCCGTCTCCGTAGATCCCGACCCCACCCCCGGCCGTCGAGAGGACACGCTGCTGCCACCAGGGGGTCCCCCCGACCCCCCCCCCCCCCCCCCCTGTACTCCCGCCCCCCACCCCTCCCAGCCGCCTTGGGAGGGGCCACCGCGCGCGCGCTGCTGGGGGGTCCGCCCGCCACCGGCTCCCGCCCCCCCCCCCCCCCCCCCCAACGCCGGGAGGGGGGTCGCCCGTCGACGCCGACGTCCTCCCGCCGCCGGCCATGGGGTCCGGCGGCCGTGGGAGAAGCCCCTGCTGAAACCCTAGCCCGATCGCCAGGTTCGCACGCTCCCGACCCATCTTCCTATATATATATATATATATATAAAGTTTTGGTGTAGTGGCATGAACTTAACATGGTACCACAACAATCTGGGTGATTTCAGACTTCAAATCCGTATTCCGCACATTTTAAGATGCCTGACTACATCTCTCAGCTCATAAGATGTGCAATCCTGCTTGTGCCGTATTTTATACTTATGGGCAATTCACTTACCGAAGTTTTGTAGATGAGCTTTGAACACTGTATAGGATCCTCTCTATAGTAGGAGGCTCCATTGGGACTGAAATGGGGATACTTTCATTGAGTGTTTGAGACTTTTGAGTACATATTTGTAGAGGCCAAAAAGCCTTCCTCTAGACCTACACAATCAAACACACCCGCTATTTATAACACTCCCCCTTAAGCTGGAACATGTGGATCATGCCCAACTTGTTACATGAAGTAGAAATAATAATAAAAAAAAAAACTAGACAATCCAGACATCATAATAGAAGTGACAATAACATCGAATGGAGTTAAGTAGCAAAGGTTCACACATGACTCAGAAGAGAGTTGTTGGAGCACGAAAAAGCTGGACTGACTGAGTTGTTGGCTCACAAGGGGCACTCGACTGAGAGAGTTGTCAACACACGAGGGTGCTCGATTGAGCAAGTTGTTGGTACACTTGTGTACGCTTGACTGAAAGAACAAAATTAGAGTGGTGACCGCGGACAATAGTGATGCCAAAAGTGCGAATGATAGGGATGCTGAGAGTGATGGGTAGAGGTCACACTCCCCCTCAAGTTTGGAACTTTGGACATGCCAAACATGTAACTTGGAACAAGAAGTTGCCAGTGGTTAGAAGTCCTGCACTTTTATCAGTTCTTCAGCTTGCCCTCGTGGTTCAACTTCACATCCAGGCCCCTAAACAAAATAACAGAAAATGATCAAAGTATTAGTCAGTTTCTTTGGGACTTTAAGGAAGCAACAAATTTGTTTATCTAGATTACTCGGCAATTTTAACTGAGCTTGATGACTACCAGGCTCTAAAGGATATTCCTAGGGTTGTAGTATGTTCTGGCTTATTGTCTCGCAAAGCTGAATCGTGGTATGGCCTTATTGGTTCAGTTTCCAAGGTTCCATGCATACATCATGAAATTCTGATTCTATTTAAAATTCTAAAAGCTATCGCATCAGCTATGTCTTCCCTTTAACAACTCTGATCATTTTCTTTTGTTGACAAGTGCCACAGAAGCACCTCAGTTTTTGCCTTTTGTGAAACTGATGTTGGCGCATCAATAAGAAAGAAGCCTCTATATTTTCCTGATTGTACCATACTTTGTATTTATCAAGATGGAACTTAGAGAAATTTGGACCTTTTGCACCAATCGGATTCTTAAGTGTCACTAGAAACTTTGGTGGTAATTTTTTATTTATCCTCGTCTCTTTCATGAAATGAAATTTGGCATCGTAATCTTAAAATGAAAATTTCCTATAAATTCAGATTTAAGATGCTCTTCATTTCACTTAGTTTCACGTTCCACAGTGTCCTCTCTCTTCTCGTCTTAAAGAATGATTTACACTAGTTGCTGTGCCACTATGCTATGTGCTCCTTTTTCAACCTTTCAGATAGGTGACTTTGAAATCTCAGATACATAGATGTTTTTGAGATTCATGTGTATGATTTAGCAAATAACTTATCCCAGTCTTCATTGAAGTTGATTTGCAGAAGAAGAAACTGATCCAGATAAGATTCCTACCAAATATAACATAAGGAGGGCACTATATTGGCTTGTACATGGTTGTCAGCCAGGAGATTCACTAGTATTCCACTACTCTGGCCATGGTTCACAACAAAGAAACTACAACGGGGAAGAGCTAGACGGCTATGACGAAACCCTTTGCCCGATGGACTTTCAAACACATGGAATGATTGTCGACGATGAGCTTAATGCAACCATTGTTAGACCACTTCCTCACGGGGTTAAGCTTCATGCCATCATAGATGCTTGCCATAGTGGCACCATGCTAGATCTTCCATTTCTTTGCAGAATGGACAGGTTAGTAACTTCAATAGTTTCATGATTTTTTTTTTTGTGTGCTTTACAACTGATATAATTTTGGAGAAAAACAAAGAAAAACAGACCCTGGACGATTTATACTGCCAAAAATTCAGTATTAACTGCCAAGAACAGACCCTGTGCTGATTATATGCCCAAAGGTAGCCCTTGGGCGGTATAAACCACCTAGTCTGTCTTTGGGTGGTTTAACATGCCCATAAATTCCTAATTGGATTGTAGTTGGAAACATATAGATAACTCTATCTATTATCTATTGTTAAAATATAATCAAGGAATAAAAAATAATGTTTCTCGGGCCGTTGCCCCAACTCTCCTTTCTTCTATATTTTCCACCATGGATTATGTGCTCTTTTCAAATTGTGTGGTGTCAAGGTGTGGTAGTTAGGTTAGGCATCCACCCCATGTAATATTATCGACGTACTTTGTCACCTTTGGAATCCTTCCAGCCAAACTCCTTCCTTCAAACGGGATTACAAGTTGTTTAGTGTCAAGTACTCTCTTATGCTAATACGTAAACAGGAAATCCACGTTATGATAGAAGGAACAAAAAGATGCTTGCTAGGGTCAATATGTTAGTATATTAGAGTTCTCTCTCTCTCTCTCTCTCTCTTAATTTTCCTTTCGTGAATGGTCAAGGAAACTGAGCCCCAAATGTCGTATCATCCAGTATCAATAGAGACCAATAACTGAGTGGGCATGCCCAAATGAGATGATACGGACGATACATATCGTATCGATATCAACTGATAGTTTGAACCTTGCTTGATAGCTGTCCCATGGAATTTATTTGGAAGCTATTGCATGGAGTCTGGTTTAGGAGATCACAAGTATTATTGGTTCAACTATTAGCATGCTTAGATGCAATCTCCAGAGTCTGAATCATAATATCCGATGAGTTGAAACAGGTACAAACTTGGCTACTTGATATTTGATACAAACATTTATAGGGAGGAGATGGTGTTAAAATACCTAGCCAACTTCTATTTGAGGTTGAAACGAAGTTTCTTGTGGGCACACTATAGACTCCTGTTAGGGAGCATAAGTGCATTAGTCGGTTATATGACGGTGATACTTGAGGGTATGATCTTTATCCTTTTTTTAATAGTCAATCGAGGGGATGTATGAAAATGGTAATTGAGGGCAGTTTACAAAATATTTTAACATGATATAATAGTAAGTAATAAACTAATGTCTTTGCTGTTTAGGGAAAAAAAGGAAATACTTTTGAGGACCATGGATGTTTTTCCTGGACATTTGATGCAAATTTATGCCAAATGGACAGATGAACTACCTTTTTGTTTAGCTTAATTAAGAAACACTTTTTTTTTATAATAATGTAGGAATGGACAGTATGTCTGGGAAGATCATCGCCCAAGATCTGGTACTTGGAAAGGTACAAATGGTGGGGAAGCCATTTCATTTAGTGGATGTGATGACAATCAAACGTCTGCAGATACCTCGGTAACCTCTTTTAACTCACTCATGATCTAGAACATTTCCTAGCGTATTGTTTTTTATTGAAAGGCTAACATGAAATGGGAGAAAATGCATTCTTTTAGAGTCCAAACCATAGATTATGTGCAATATTGGTGGATGTTGGTTGTGTTATTGGTTCATGTCTGTGCTTTCCTATTTATCAACAAAAAAAAAAAAAATCCAAAACAATGGATTTATTCTACTTAGGTGTGTATATCAATTGAATTTTCCTTGCGAAAATCTTGCTAACTTAAAAGGTCTAGGAGCCTTTTAAAGAACCATAAACTACTTGTGGTATAATAGTCGACTCATCTGTGATGAAATAATCTTCAGACCTGTTCTAGACAACCAAATAAGTCCCTATTAGTAATTATCATATTTCAAGTCCTTGCCATTGCACCAAAAGCCTCAGTTTGGAAACTGGAGCAATGTGTCCTGCTCCCAAAGAGTTCTCACTCCCCTTGATACAGTTATCTACATTTAGCCAGAAACAACACTTACCCTGCATAGCTCTGAACCATTAGAAATTGGAGGTTTTAAGCCATGAAAATGATGAAAATAAAGAAAAGAAGGAAATTATGGATCAAATTTTCTTTACTTTCTCTTCGATAGAAAAAGACTAAAAAAAGAGAATAAAGATGAGAAGAGATTATTTTCTTTCATTCGGTGAAGGAATTGTAGCAACTCTAGAAAGAGAGAAGGGGGGGGGGGGGGGGGGGGGGGGTTGAATAGGATAATAAAATTTCTACCACAATAAAGCAATGTAAAGGGAATTTAAAAGATAGAGAGCAAGAAATCGAATACATGATGTATCCTGGTTTCCTCCGCGAGGACAGTCGAGTTCCGGAACTCTCTCCGACTTTAATCCACTATTTGAGTAAATAGTACAACACGGGCTTTGATCCGAAGATTCGTCAACTTCTTACACACGAGTTTTGATCCGAAGGCTCGTCAACTTCTTACACACGAGTTTTGATCCGAAGGCTCGTCAACTTCTTGCACACGAGCTTTGATCCGAAGGCTCGTCAACTTCTTTTACAAGGAAGGATTTTGATCTTCGAGCACACTTGGAAGATCAATGTTACAATTCTTGAACAACTCTAACACTTTGGTGGATGACAAATTAAAGCTTTGTAGAGTAATATAAGGAGGCTCTTTGGTAGTTGAAAAAAATTAATGCTCGAGTAGATAACCATTGATGAAAAAGAGAGGAGACTATTTATACAAATCCAAAGGCATAAAGCAGTTTTAGCAGACGATCGGAAGATACGGTCTTCCGTAGTCGATAGTAACAGATATTAGTGTATCCGTTGGATTGCATTAAATGCAATGTAAGGAGTCGTTGGATCAAAACAGACAGTTGTGCAATTCGTATCATTCGGCGGTATTCTGCAGAAGTTCGACGAATGATCCGGATGGACCAAAAAAACTTGTTGTTTCCATTCATATCTTCCGGCGGTATTCCGCAGAAGTCCGACTGATGATCCAGATGGAACACAGAAAGCTTGTTGTTTCCATTCGGATCTTCCGGCGGTATTCTACGAAAATCCGACGGACGATCCGGATGGACCACAAAAAACTTGTTGTTTTCATTCAGATCTTCCGGCGGTATTCCGCGAAAATCCGACGGATGATTCGTAGGGATCCAAGGTTCTAAACGGCGGTTGGCGGATGCGCGGCGGAGAGAGTCCGCCTATCACCTAGGCATCGCCTAGAGGCCGCCTAGGCGGTCGATACATTTTGAACATTTTTTACTATTTTACCATTGTTTTTTGCATAATATGCATATTTTAAGAGTGTTCCATGCATAACTAAGTTGTAGAACGGAGATTTATAAAGTTTTAGTTTTGTAAAAGTGAACCATAGGCCCATAATGCTTACAAAACCTTTTTCTCCAAAATATCTTGTTAGGTATTGCTCGCCTACGCGCCCGCCTATGCTGTCTTACCTCCACCTATGCCGCCAATCTCCGTTGGCCGCCTACTCCACCGCCTACCGAAAAGCGGTGCGAAGAGAGACCGCCTACCGTCTAGGCGGGCTAGGCGGCCACCATTTAAAACACTGTAGGGACCACAAAAAGCTTGTTGTTTCTATTCGGATATTCCAGCGGTATTCCGCAGAAATCCAGCGGATGATCCGCTTCTTCAAAAATACAATGCCAATGATTTTAGAAGGTTTAGCTTTTAGTTTTGTCATCCACTAAGGTGTTTACAAGGTTTCCTAGACACTTATAAACACAGAGTACTGGGAATGAACGTGCTTCTGATCTTGAATCTTTGAGTATGTCTTTGAGATATTGCAATTCCGCATTCTACGTTCTTTTGATCTTTAGCGACGTCTTGAGACTAGTTGTTGCTTCTTCTTTTTGTGTCCATATATCTGTGGAGAAATCTGACTAAAACAGTATGGAGGTTAATTATAGTCAATTTATCAAAATCATTGATGTGCTAATAGGAATAAGTTAGCATAAACCTTTCCATGGTTAATTTCTAGACAAATTTATCATTTCCAAAAATAACCAATTTATGACTTGTTTTTTTTCTTTCTTTTGGTTTCATTTCCTAACAAGCAACCAATTTACGACTTGTGTTTTTCTTTCCCATGGAGGAAGCAGTTGGCCTAACTAACTTCTGGGTTGATTGAATTGAGCAGGCCCTCTCGAGGAACACATCAACAGGTGCAATGACATTCTGTTTCATCAAAGCCATTGAGCAGGGGCATGGAGACACTTATGGAAGCATACTCAATGCCATGCGGTCAACCATTCGTAACACCAGTGGCGCAACAGCAGGAGGTCCAATCACTTCGCTCCTTTCCATGCTGCTGACTGGTGGCAGCTTGGGTGCACTGAAACAGGTATTTTTTTTCACACGTCCCCGTACAAAAACTGTATGCGTTGGCAATTGTCATACTTGTATATTTGTAGTATCGGTATCCGACCCTTCCTACGAGTATCGGGATCGGTAGTATCGGCACTATCGACGGTTTTGGATCGAAGTGCCGGAAAACAAATTATTATTAATAACTTATGAAAGTTTTAGAAAAACAGATTTAAACATAATTTTAAGTATTTCATGTGTTGTTTCTTAGTAATTTTGGAATTAAACGGAAATAGTAGTCACCACTATTGATTGGTTTACCTACAATAGATACGTTTTTTTTCTTTCTTTTACATGCTTTTACAACTTTACTATCATTTTATACTTTTGTTGATTGGTCTTTTTTTTTTTTCAATTTTCTTTGTCGAATTGACTAAAAAAGAGACCCTTATTGTCGGTATCGGTTAGTATCGGTCGGGACATGCCAAACTATATCGGTATTGACCATATTGGATTGTTATCAGCCGATACTGCAAACTATGATACAAATAAGATACGGAAACTGGAACTGGTTTGACGAAGTTACATTTCCAAGTGTTTCAAGCAGATACATGACTTGCGTTTTTATTTGACGAACATCATATTGCTATTCCTTATTCACTAAGCCAAACATGCTGAACGAAGACGCGGTTTTGTTTTCCATTGCAGGAGCCGCAGCTGACTTCTAATTACACAATCGACGTCTATAAAAAGCCATTTTCTCTCTGAAACTGGAGGAGGCTCTATTCTTCATAACCGGGATTACAGTGATCGAGGTCAATCATATGCTTACACAAACTATTGAGTATATTGAATATGTGATCTTTTGTGATTTGTATGTAATTCCATGTTATATATAAATGAAATAATAGGGCATCATGTCAGATGTTGAGACAATTTTTTTTCTTCTAAAATTTGGTTATATAGTTAAGGCTTTAATGCTGAATTTCTGCCTAGATCTGCATTAGTTGTACAATAGGCTCCAGAGGGGTATGTTTTGGCCAGTGCTATTGGCACCGTATTACGTTTTGAATTTTTTTATTCTTCAAACTATCCTTAGTTTTTTTTTTTTTTTCTTTCTTCTTTTTCTTGTGTGTGCCTTGTGAGGTTGGGGGTGGTGTGTGTGTGTGTGGGCAACACAAGTTACGACTAAAAAATCCATTTAGTTTTGGTTTCTTTCTCTTGTTTTCTCTTTTTCCAAATCTGAAACTTTTCAAACTTAATCCCTAACATTCCGATCATCACCGGTGAATCTCCGGCCATATTTTCTCTCAAATTCCATGATCAAGCTTATTAAGCTAGTCTTACTTCTCGAATGAAAATTGTTCACAAAAATGATGACAACCCTGTGCAGACTGCAGAGGTCTCAGTATTGCGTTCATGAGCTACTGAGACAATTGATGAGTGTACTTGTAGGGGTGAGCAATGTTCGGTTTTCGACCGAAAATCGAACCGAACGGAACAAGAGATTCGGTTCGGTTTTAAAAAAATCGGTTCGGTTTCGGTTTTGAAAATACTAAAAAATTTTATTCGGTTTCGGTTTCGGTCCAAAACAGAATAGGAAAATTTAGTTTATATATATATATATATATATATATATATATATATGTATAAACAAAAAAACACAAATAAACCTCAAAATCAAATAAACCGAAATAAACCGAAAACCGAACCGAATTAATTCGGTTCGGCTCGGTTATTGACTAAATCGGTTCGATTTCAGTTTTGCTTATTCGGTTTCGGTCCAATTCGATTTTCGGTTATTTGGTTCGGTTGGAACCGAATAAACCGAATACCCACCCCTGTGTACTTGTACACTTGACCCCAAAAAAAAGAATTAGCCTGCTCAAGTTTGACATTATTTGCATAACGAACGCAAATGGAAACTAGTAAACAACATGATTTCCAAAAAAAAAAAAAAAAAAAAAAATTCACAACCAAACTCGAGTGGTTTTTGCGGTTTTCAACACCTTGTCACTTGTAATTAGAACTATTCGATTGAACGGTTTCAACACGTTTTACATGTTACAATATAGGAGTGCAATAGTTGGAACATAGTGAATGACAATATCTATCGAGAACGTGGACAAAGATCTCGTTTCACATTTTGTCCTTTGACCAATCTGAATAAAAATAAAAATTAAATGAAAACCATGATTGCCAAAATCCGGATCCTAATGCATTGCAGGTTTGTAAATAAAGATTTCTAAATTATTCTAATAAAATTACAATACGATTTGTTAGGACAGTTTGTTAGAAATTTAATGTACCATGTCGATTCATGAGATGAAGAACATAAATTAAATTGCGGAAGCATACCTGAATCCATTGCTAGACTTGATGGATCTTGAAGCGGTCGTCCTTTTGTGGAGTTCGATCTTCCAACCCGCTATCGTATGAGTTGGGGACCATAACCCTGATGAATACATATATTTATATGTTTTGATATTTCTAATTTGGCCCCTCATCAAATTAGAATTATCTCCGGTATCTACACATTAATTCCATGACAATTATACCCTTAAGCCAATTTTCAAATAAACCACTTTAATTTAGCTTAATTATTTAGATAGCTCAACACAATTAATTTTACATGTGTGGCCCCATATTATTGAATAATCCAACAATCTCCCACTGGGCCACATATGCAACCTTATAATTGTGTTAACCTTAGTGAGCTCATAAATTGCTATCTTAATCCTTAGGGTATATCCGGACAATCTCGTCCATTAACCATATCAACATAGGATCAAAGCGGCATTCGTCACATATAGCGTAACTAAACCATCAATGGTCACATATACCAATATAGCTAAATGACATAGATTAATCATGGATGCGTAGCATGAAAATTACACGCAATGTGATCAATACATGTCTATTTCTAAATGGTCCTCCTTAACTTTAGTGAGATCAAATACTTTAACATAATAAAAACAGAATGAACTGAATTTTCCATATATCTGATCAGATAAATATCCAAAATACTTTAATACATAAATGTGTCCAAAACCAAATAGCACCCAAATACATAAAATACAAACTCCCACTGTATTGCCATATTCTTAATTAAGATAACATCCATATGAGCAGTATGCTCATGAAAGACCCTGGATGATAATGTTTTTGTGAGCGGATCCGCTAACATGGAATTTGTCCTAATGTGTTATATGGACACTTTTACCATTCTGAATTCTTTCCTTCACAACTAGAAATTTTATGTCAACATCCTTTGACTTATACAAGTTCTTGTTGTTATTAGAATACAATATTGCTGATTTATTGTCATACTATAATTTTTTGTGGTCTTTCAACACCGTATTGTAGGCGCAGCCTTATGACAAAATTTCGCAACCATATTCCCTGAATAGATGCTCCGCAGCATGTTATAAACCTTGCTGTCATGGTGGAAGAAATTATGAGTGCATGTTTGACACTTATCCAAAATATATCTCCATTAGTCAGCATAACCTGATGTGGATCTCCTGCTGTGTTGGCATCCAACAAAATTGGAGTCGAAAAACCTTATGATCTCCAGAATTATCCGATCTCCTATAAAGAGCATATAATTTCTTGTTCTCTATTAATTACTTAAGTAGTTTGGCTGCTACCTAATGATCCATCCATATTTGCTTAAAATATCTGCATAACATCCTAATATGTACGCAATATCCTGACGCGTACATACTTGAGCATACATTAGACTCCTTACAACTGATCATGAAGAAAAAATCTATTGTATTTTCTTAATTTTAAGGCTAACCTTAGGACATTTGATTGAGACCGAATTTGTCTCCTTTAACGAGAGGTGTCACCTGGTTTGCATTGAATACTTTAATCAATATAAGAAAATTATTCCTACTCCCACTGAACTTGTGATACACACAATCTTCAACAGTGTTCATCTCAAAACCAAACGAGATAATCACTTGAAGTACCTTTGACGAGAAGCTTGCTTGAGTTCATAGATAGATTTTGTCAATTTGCAAACCATATTCTTTGGGTCTTTCGACACAAAGTTTTCTGGTTGTACCATATAAACTGTTTCATCAATGTTACCATTGAGAAATGTCGTTTTGACATCCATTTAATGTAATTCAAGATCAAAATGTGCAACATGTGCTATGATTGTTTTAAAAAAGTTTTTCAAAGATACCGAAGAGAAAAACTCTTTAAAAATTAATCCCAAAATTTTGAGTAAAGTCACTAGCTACAAGACGTACTTTATACCTCTCCACATGACCCTTCGAATCCTTCTTGGTTCTAAATGTCCATTTGCAACCAATGGACTTCATAACTTTTGGTAATGGGACAAGTTCTTAAACTTTATCGTCTTGCATGGACTTTACTCCTTATTTATTATATCAATCCACTTTGAGGACTGAAACTTTCTATGGCCTAACGGAAGTTGATTAGATCATCTTTCAGTATCCATAGTCTTCCTCACGTTCCTAGAGAAATATGACAAATATTATCCAAAATTATATTTCTACTTTCTCTGGTGGACCATCTTAATATTACCGGTTCTTCAGGTTGTTGGATTTGTTCCTTAGGAATAATTATCTTATCTTGAATGAGGTGCCGCTACGTTGTCGTTGTTAAGGTATCTCAACAATGACTTATAGAGGTGATTCGACATTGTCTTATTGAGGCTCCGAATTCACTTTTTGATCATGACATGTATAGAATCCTGCACATCGTCAAAAGTGATTGTAGGAATCGTAATTGATTCCTTCTCAAAGACAATGATCCTGACTTTATTTCTCCCCCAAACTCAACATCCTCAAAAAATATTATACTTCTCGTCTCAAAAAAAATTTCTTAGTGTGGGATCGTATAATTATTAACCCCTCGATTTGTCAGCATAGTTAATGAAGTGGCTGCTTATAATTTAACTTTGGTCCGTCTTTCCTTTACACATTCAATACAGACATTGAAGTCTATAAAGTCAATAGAATCCAAATCTCATCAGACAAGACGTTAATCTCTATTTCTAAAGAAGTGACCTAGTGCTTATGTCATAATGAAGCTAAAAATATTTATTGTTAATTTTGCGTTTAGTACCATATGACTCCACTTGCAAGATTTCATTGTAATATGCAATAGTTTCAAGTGAATATAGGTTATCATAAACCTTAAGGGAACCGTTACCAATAATATTTGGATTTAAAGATAGATTAAACTTATTATTTTCAAATGAACAATGATAACCAGATTTGTCCAATAATGAAACCAAAACTGAATTTCATCTAAAAGACGGTATAATAAAAGTGTCTATCAAATCCAAATAATAATCGGTTCCTAAAAATAACCTAAAATGTCCTATTGTTTTCACTTCTACCGAATTGCCGTCACCCATATAGATGTATCTTTCACCATCAATTGACTTTCGATAACTCAGACAACCTTGCCTAGAACATTAATGTGGGTAGTCCCACCAGAATCTAACTACCATGAGTTTCTTGGTACTAAATCTAAATTAACCTCAGAACAGATCAAATTTAGAAATGTACTTTTCTTTATACGTCATGCATGGTACTTTGTACATTTCTTTCTTATGTGTCATGTCTTATCACAAAAGAACAACCCTTAGTTTTATATTGTTGTTTCTTTTGAGCTGGACCCCTTAGCAGCTACGTACTGTATTTATTTTCTTTATGCCCTTAAAGTTTATCCCATTAACATAAAAATTAAAATCTTATTGGCAGATATTTTAACAACATTAACTGTAAAGAGAACAAAGCAACAAAAACAAATATGCTCTAATAAATGACTAAAGCGTAAAATATAGTCAAACAAATTCAAATAATGGTGAAACCCATCTCAAGATACCTAGTACATCATTAATATCAAGTCTTTGGACAGTGATATTAATTGCAAGTGGTATTCTTGGTATAATGATCAAACGTTGACAATAAGTCTTATCAAATAATAAGCCTACCTTTGAATCGGGTTATTATTCACATGTAAATCTTATAATTGTCACACATTTATTACCACAAATATATGTGCAATTTGACCAAGTATTAACCTTCCTTTGGGCCGGCTAATACTCGTATAAATTTACACACACAAACATCCAACATCCCTTATAGACTATCTACGCAAGAGAGGTCGCTTTGGCGACATCTTGTTTCAATGGTCTATTTAGAATATTAGACGACTACTGCTAGTCACAAAAGGTACCAAAAATTTGAATGTTGCCTAAATTTCACAATGGGTCTTATGTACATGCATATTTAAATTTAAATAATCAACAAATTAGATTGTACTTAATATATGCATCAAAAGATTATATCAAATAATCTATAAAGATTACACCAAAATTCATCTACTAAAGATATACACGTCAACGGATTACATCAAATAAAATAATCATAAGTATGTGAATCCTTTTGCATGAATTTATCGGAAACTAAGTTTCTGAAGCCAAATCAATAACAATATCATGCTAAATCTGTTTTATATAACATAAAACAATAGATAATAGCAAATATTATTTTGGTGACTGCATATCACCCTGCCAACTAACTTAAAAGTTTTCGAATGCTTTCTTTTTTGGTACCAACTTGAACAATGCCTCGACTGATTGAATCACACCTTCCAGATCCTGTGTACCAACTTGTTGCAGGTCGAGAATTGCCGCTTGGGCATCCCAAATATGCCTGGTGCACGAACACCCGAAAAAAAGATGTTGGATGGACTCGTTACCTTGGTCGCACATGGACATCTGAAATCTTCGATATGTATGCCAAAGCATTGGAGGCAATCCTTCGTGAGAAGCTTGCCCAATAGCGGTTTGTATAGACATAATTACATTTTTCGATGAGAGTCTTTCATCCAAATAATATCCACAACATATATATATATATATATATATATATATATATATATATATATATATATATTGAAAAAAATATATATATATATATATTGAAGCGAGGATAATTTTCATTAATAAAACTGGTACAATTACAATCTCTAAACACTGGAATAGGAGTATTCCTAGCTATTAATTACGACTCATATAGCTAATATCAATGTCAATGTTGTTGATGATGCCCGATAATGTAGTTCTTCGCCCCTCAAATATTCTTCTATTTCTCTTACGTCACATGTGCCAGACTGTGGACAGAAGCTTGATTCTCCCTTTATCATACGCATCCATTCCTCTTGTTTTCAACGCCCTCACCTCTTCAATAATTTCTTGAATTCCTTCTCTCCGACTGTTCACCATTCCCATTTGTACTCTGTAATGTTGCCATATGTATCCAGACGTGTGGCACTTGAAAAATAAGTGATCTCGCGTCTCCTCCTTGCTGTCGCAAAGAACACAAGCCGCACTCGGGAATTTGTACGCCAAACCTGAGTAGTCGCGCCTTAGTTAATAGCTTGTCACGAACGGCTTTATAGATACACATTTGCATCTTAATGGACACTCCCTTAACCCATACCACATCCGCCCAACCTGTCTTCGCCTTATGTGGCCGCTCTTGGTCATATACTCTGCTACTCGAGAAGACTCCATCCTGAGTGTCCTTCCATACCAGCAGTCGATATCCGCCTCCCTATCCATGATTATGGATTCTATTTCCTCTTTGAACCAAGTGCTAACCTGTCTCGACTCTGTCATCCAAACTCCATTCTGAATTATGGCACTTAGCGCCTCTGTGCTACCCATAATTTCAAAAGTCGGCCAGCCCAGTTTATCAACTAATTAAGCTCTCATGTTGTAACAATGGGTCGAGCCACAAACTCGTGTAACTCCCGTCATGAATGACTCGCAGTATATTATTCTTCAGTTTCGGCCGTAGCCTTAATATATTCTTGAATGTCACCGAGAAGTTATTGTCAATTGTTTGGACCCAGAAGTTGCTCGAACGGATGTATCTATTCATCGACCATTGCGCCCATATTGTCTTCCCTTCAATAAGCTTCCATGCCAATTTTAACATAGCAACATCACGGAGAACACAGAGGGAGCGAAGTCCGACTCCCCCTTCATCCTTCGGCAAATATAGCTCGTCCCAAGAAATGGCATGTAATCCACCTCGCCACACGAAGTTGGCGTATAAGGTTTCGATTCGCTTTATGGTTCTCGTGGGAATAAATATCTCTTGCATCCAATATGCGGTTATAGCCAGTATCACTGACCTAACTAGTTCTATTCTACCGTCGAATGATAACAATTGTGACTGCCATTCTTCTAGCCGAGTGTTTTACGTACTGCACCAGACCATTGACAATGTGTCACATGCTAAAGATAGATAACAAAATTGATACAAAATAATGAGGATAACATATTCGTTCTCCGTCCCCTTGGTATTGACAATGGGTGAGTGGTAGAGAAGTATTATGTGCAGCAGAAACAAGTTTGATTACATACACATATATATAGTTTGGGTTGACTAAAGTTGGATAGTCAGCTCGTTACCATATGCCTATTTACTGCCATCGGCAGCAGGCAGGTTGGCTCCGCTGTCTTTTTCTCTTAATTATATCATTCAACAACACTATACACAGCCCCACACAAACAAACTCGAGACCAAATATTTTTCCTTCTACATTCTATTTAACTCCTTTCACACACAAAATAAAAGAATCATAATAGGAAAGAAGAAAAAGGAAAAGTCCTTTCACACAGAACCATACATGTAATTTAATTTTGAAAAGTTGGAAGCAATTTGGATATACAACGGGGACGGACGCAGGAATTTGAAAGAGGGGGTCAACCTCAAATAAAGAAAGTCCAAATTTTTATTAAATAAAGTCCGAAGAGACAAAACATAGAGTTGATAAAAATTACGAAGGATAAAGTAAAATATGATGTAAATATGTATATAGAAATTAAAAATTACAAACTTCGGAGGGGGCAAAACATAAAATTGTTGAAGAAAATTTAATAATAACAAAAATGTTTAACTCGGAAGCAAAATTTCAGTGGGGCAACTGCCCCTACTCACCCCCATGTAGGTCCACCCTGCACGGAATTGTTGCTTCCGTCACTCTCCTACTTGCCTCGAATCAAAGGATGGATGATAGAGAGAAACTTGTCTTAAATAAAGGAAAATTTAGGGTTCAAATGAGCTGGAGAGGTGTCACCCCCACTTCCTAGATACGGCTATTGTTGTCATTTACATTATTTTTATTGTTAGAATAATCATTTAAGTCATTAGTTGAGAAGGTTTCGTTCATTGATGTTTAGCCCACTAATTGAACTTTAACTAGTGAACCTTATTAGACTAGACTTAACCACTTGAGCCCACAACCTATGATAAACTTCTTTAGCTTCATTTAAGTCACGTTGGACTTAGTCTAGACTAGGTTTGAGTCCCACACTTAGTGCACCATTAGCCCTTTGATTAGGAGAGGGTTCATGGTGACTTGAGAGGGCAAATTAGTCATTGTAGGAGGGGTTTAGGGCTTCATTTCTTGGCTGAACTATTTAAGTTTTATTTATTTTATTTAGTTGTAAAACACACCCCTCCCCTCACAAAAATCCCTCCAAAACTGAGGCGCCGCTCCAGTCCTATCCCCCTCTCCACTACCGGCGAGCCGGCCAACGACATACAAGCATGCAACAGAATCAAACACATCATCGAGATATCTTTTTCTTCTCCGCCCTTGCCCATCGGGAGAATTCTAGGGTTAGGCTTCGCTAGACGGAGGCGACGGGTCATCAGTCGTCGTCGTTCTCGCAGTGGAGATACCTCTACCCCTTGTAATATTTGAAGCGTCTAAAGTGGCCAGTCACGTTCGTCTTCCTCACCTTCGCTCTTTGGGACAGCCAGTCCCTTCTTGGAGACCACGAGGTTCGTCCAGATATCCAAAAAATCTGTGGTTTCATGCTTTTCGAAGAGATCCACTCTAAAATAAAAACACTACATTATTTGAACACTCCAGTGTCGTGTCATGTGCGACAAGACACATTTTTTGGAGACGACAAAGACACTCCAAAAATACACTAGGACACACTGCTTGTGAGGTTCGGTAATACGACAATCGGCTTAACGTAACATGATCAATGTCCTCAGGAAGAATTTTTTGAAATAAACGAGGACCTGAACTGTTTGCAAGATCTGATACTTTAGCCCCATAAAATTTGATCATGCATCTATATTCAATCCTTGACTCGTAAGTACATATTGTTGTTCATTTTTCATGTGCTTTATTTACTACTAGATTACTGCAATATTTCACAGTCAATAAATCTATGTGAAAACTGGGATGATTTGTTTAGTTGGATTTATAACTTTGGGCAGATGGGTTTTCTCATAGTTCGTTGAAAGGATTGAAAAAGTCATCAAATGAAGTAACTATCAATGTCCTCTGGTAGTGACAAAAACATGCCTCACTTTCAATGAGGAGCAATATTTTTCCTCTTATTGTTTCACCTGTGTTGGTGATATGATGTGTTTGATACTAGTACTTTGAACATCTTCCATTGGACTTTGGAGAAGTTAATTAATAGTTTTTTCATACATGCTAGTTAAATGCAGGCATGATGTTTTTCTTATGCAATTTAAATGATAGTACTTGTTGATCTTGGGCTAGGTAACAAAATTGGATTGTTTGCTTTAGATGAATATCTGTTTTGTTTGATCACCTGGCTTCTAATGTTACTTATCATCTATGTTTTCCTTCAACATTTGGTCTTTACCTAGTAGCTTAATCAGCTTGACTATTGTATTTATTTGTATTTATTGGAGCCTTTCTTTACTTTTATTCTTGTTACTATTTTTGCAGCCACAAAAGTAAGGAACAAATGGTCAGCATGTAGAATATGATCATCTTGACTATTGTTTTTTCCTTCTAATTGTTACTCTTTTACAAATGGAAAGTAATCGTAAGTTGACTAAATCTGTTTGAACGTTCTGAAATAAAAAAATGATCTGAAAGATCAGAAAATGGATCTGAAAGATCAAAAGAGAAAAATGCAGAGATGCAAAAAGATCTGAAAGATCAGAAAAGGATATGAAAGATCAGAAAGAGAAAGATGCGGAGATGCCTGTTGATTCTTTTTGATCTTGCAGCATTGCTTGTTAAAAGAATCAACCATCATTGCTTTAATAAGCAAAAGCTCCTTGTGCATCTCCGCATCTTTCTCTTTCAGATCCTGTTCTGATCTTTCAGATCCTTGTGCATCTCCGTATCTATTTATTTCTCTTACAATTATTGGCATTGTCAGGGTCTAATAGGAATGAGTCCTATCACAAATACACTCATAATTTTTATTTCATTGTCCATATCAAAATATGTATGAACATTTTCCAGATAATGTCCTTCAGTGTAAACATAAAAGAATTCTACGATACGACTATTTTTTTTCTTTTACAAGAAACATGGAAGATCTTGGCATGATTTTATCTCAAGATTTTTCATCCCTTGTTCTACAATGCATGGCAAATGTTGATTTTTTTTAAATAAAAACTTTAAAAAATTATGGGTGTATTTGTGATAGAACTCATTCTTATCAGACCTGACAATGACCATAATTGCAAGAAGATAGTGAACTCGGTTTTTGAATTAGAAATCTTGAGATAAAATCTAGAGAAAAGAAACTATAGAAAGGAAAACATTATCGTTTTTTCTGCTTACACACTCTCCTCTCAATCACTATTTATACTAGTTATATTACAGTTATATCAGTTACAATATCAATAGAACTGATACCACTACACACTGGTATATATTAGTTGTATAACCTTTAGCTGATTGTCTAAGCAATTACTGGTCACTCGAGCCAAGAATGGCCTCCTTTATCCTTTATGATCGGCTTCTAACTAAACTGAAAAATATAACTATAATGCACTAGTTGGAGGATTGCCTTTCTTCGACACACCTCACTCATCTCTCCTTAATTTTCCTTAATTTTAGAAAACTTCTAATAAGAATTATCGATCCTGCAGCAAAATTTCTGCACTTCAGACAGCAAAATTTTCTTGTGACATTAGGCCTACGCGAATAAATGATCAGGACAGTGCAGCATAATATGTCAAATTTCTTCTTCATCTTTCTTCTAAATGAAGGAGTGAAAAGTAGGGTTAGAAAATATGCTTTGGTGACGTAAAGGTTCGAGTTTGTTTGTATTTACCCCTCTAATCATATCTCCACTTCCCTCTATTTTTATTGTAATTAGTTTACCCCCAATATTTCGGATAAATTACAAACAAATTCTCTTTAAATTCGTAATTTTGCATTTAAATACCCCTTGTTAAAAGAAAAATTCTCACATTTTCATTTTTGTTCAGTTTGCACAATGTCGTTTAACAGTCTTT
>JANAVB010000129.1:0-54326 GCA_029216955.1 Iris pallida | reverse complement strand
GAAACTAACTGAGTACACTTATCGACTTATCACTTTACTCAACATTCAAGAACTCTCGCACACACTTCTCCTATGCGTTCCTCAAATCCGAGCCACGCTCGTGCTACCCACAATCTTTTCTTCAAAACTTACAATCTCAAAATCCTCGACATTTTTCTGTTCCTCAAGTCTCACTTGAATTCAACATATCACTTAGTTTGGATCGTGCACACATTCCAGGCGTCCCCGAAATATATGCATTTCAACCAAGCCTTGTGATAGTAAATCCAATTCCACTATTGATCCATCTACTCAATCCTGAAAATCAATACTACCGATGCTAACTCTCGCAACATGGGTATCTCACCTTGCCACTAGGCAATCTTTAGGCTAAAGTCAATTGTCAGTATTGAATCACAGTTCCCAAACAACGATATCAACACTGACCCCATTCTAAGGTCAAACCAAGTTGATAGTACAGGGTTTTCTACCCAAGCTCGCATCACTCCGATTTCCTACACACATTCTAACGTTTGTCGTACAGGGTCCGAGTCATTCAGCAAAGCCATCTTATGATAACTCACGTTTCAACCAATTCCTTGAGATATCAATATCATTTCGTTCATCAAGCCATTTCGCATAGTCTATTTCTTCGAACACGTTCAACATAATCTGCCTATTAAATCAAAACGCTACGACACAATTCATCGCTAAGCCATAATTCACATTCCATATTTCCTAAGTCATCTATTCTAATTTACGCAATCGATTATGTGGTCGTCTAGCTTAACAATATGTTGTGCCCCGATCTCACGCGATTCTGATTATCCACGGTGGGCATGAATCACTATGCACGCTCCCGCGGGATAATCATCCTCATCGGGACGTAACTCTTGTTCGAGTCTAGGCTAATTCATTCTCGATGCGCGGATTGGACCTACTAAATCCTCAAGTTTCTTTTCATCAGTCGCAAGTCCAAACATCCTCAAATTTTCCTTCGCGTCAAGCCAACAAGTCGAGACAATCAAAGTTGCTGCGTCCTGATTTTTCGAGTTCGATCATTCCCGCGACATGAATCACCATGTCAACGCTCAGCGCCGATCACCCAAATCCGATGCAACACATGTGCGAGGCAAGAGTTGCGCTCGCACGACAAGATCATCGACGTTGTGGTTATCCGCGTAACCATCAAGACACGATCACTTTCATCCAACATTCATCTCCATCAAAATCCTAATTATAGCATCCAACCGAACAATAACACTTGTACGATCGTCATCGTCGAGTCAGAGTACCTCCGAGTTATCGCATATCGATCTTTGATACGCCTTAATACCATCGATGACATGCGTAACCTGACGATCTTCCTTTGCAACAAGTTCCGAATCGTGCGAATGATGCTATCGTCCGACTGGATAATCTTCTCGACATTCAAATTCAAGTTTGATCATTATCCTTCGAACCATTCACAACATCAATTTCTTCGAACCAAATTCACGTATTGTTCATTCGTCTATCTTAAGTCATCGACCAATGCATTTCCTCAATTGCATCGTCCCTTTGTTAACTCAATCATCGAGCAACACTCAATCCAATCCTTAAAGTCATTTTCAAACATTCGAATCAAACTTTTATGCACGCTATCTTCCCGTCATGCTAATTTTTCGTATACGATCCGTTTCGATTTCCTCGATAAGTCATCCATTCGTACATCCTAATTTTTTTTCTGAATTCGATTTCACCTACTCAATCATTCTCCGTTTCATACTTCGTACAATCCTCAATCCCGTACACGTTTCGTGCACGTCAATTTCTAGGTTGTTCGAATCCACTTATCAAACTTCATGACAACAACTCACTCCATCGCATACGATCTAAGGTTTTGTATATGTGCGACGCTCGCTGATAGACTCATCGACACCCTACATCCTCAATCGATCGATCGATATTCCTGAGACTATCGCATACACCACTTAGAAATGAAGTCATTCAACAAATCCTCAAAACTATCATTCGAATTAAAATCGACTTCTTCAAGTTTTTTCGTTCGAACCATTCCTCAATTTCCAAGCACGCTCATCTATACCGCATCGACGTTATCGTCGCTCGATAGCACCCCTATCGATAGTCATCTCACTTTACTCAATCGAGTTCAACTCATGCTTGCTCGACACAATTCAATTCTCGTACTCGACTTTTCTAAGGTCGATACAACTTTGGTGTATATGCCCAGCCCGACTTAGCCAACCGTGCTTACGTAAACCATATTTTTTTTCTTGTCAAAAACTGGTTCTCCTATGTTTTGCAAATTATTTAGACTTATTGTATGGACATCCCGTGGGACATTGAGAGAGAGCGCACCAACGATAACAACTTGCGAAAGCAATAGAGTTAAATAATTCAATCGATAGTCCAAGGACGTAAAGCCGTGCTCTGAAACCATTATGTCACGCCCCGCTCCCGTAGGAGAGCGATCGTCCTCGCTAAGGTGTGATGTCGCACGCCTAGATTGCGCTCGTACAAGGGGGTTCCATAACGGTCGATTTCGGCGGCGACGGGGTCGTCGCACAGAAGTCCCATACAGAGACATTGAATAATAGCAGCAAAAATTAAAAAAAACACAAGTTATTCAAAGAAGCTCTTTATTGATATTGAAACAACGGTTATATTGGGGCACAAGGCCAAGATTACAAGTCACTCAAGCTCACTCATCTCACATTACAAGTCACTCACCTCTCTCTTATCTCTCAATACATGTCTCGAGCCAGCGGATGCTTCGGAAGGCGATGTCCATACATTATGTCCCTTATAAGTCTTTACTCCATGTGACCGTACACTTCGAATCGCTAAGGAACTCTGTGCCTCGACGCATCCAAGCGAGCTCCGCGCCACGAGCTTCTACCTGTGCCTGCACATGTAAACTATGTGGGTGTCAGTACTCAACTGTACTGGTGGAATGAGCTCCTTGCCCACCCATACAAAACTAACACGTTAGATTTACTTTGTGCAATATAGTCCCCTTATGATGTCTTTCTACTCTTGCCTTAGGATCGGTTTTAGGACAGACGCCTTGCCTATTTGGTGTCTTTAGGCCATCCCGTGCTTACAACAACGATGTTAACTCATACTTTGCCTCTAGACCCTTCTCTTGCCAACAACGTTAACCTATCAAGTCGTGTTTGTCTTACGGCCAAAATCAGAGACGCAACTACGCGATAAGACTCCATTCCCGTGTGACCGTGCTGTAAGTCCTTCTTGAGGCCGCGCCTCGTAACTCTATGAGACTCAATCATATCGCCGTCTCGCGGCCCTTCGCAACTAAATCATCAACTGCCCATCCAACTTGTGAACTAAGTTTTACTCGATCAACTTTGCCTTGCGACATTTTCTGACTTAAACTCAAGACAACTCAAACCAACTTATGCAACTTATGCCAACAACTTAAGACCCGACGCCGTATCCCGTGCCGAAGCACGTCGCCTACGTTACGACCAAATCTTAGGCCCAACATTGTGTTCAAACTATACACACACATTCAACTCGACTCCTTGATATAGTAAAATTAATACTCGACTCAATCCAAAGGCACACCCGCGGATTGCCGCCCATGCCGACCCATCTATATGAATTAGTCACTAGCATGACAAGCTATCCTGGACTATAGCCTTGTTATTCAGTGACCTTTTCAATACAAAGTAGCCCCGAAGAAAGTTCACGAATAACCCGAGCAGTTCGTCCAGCTACGCTATACCGTGTTTCTTCCTAGGCCAGATCGGTCCATGGCCCCAGGTTGTCGATCCGAGAAAACTCACCCTTGTCGACAAGTTGTCCAATGACCATGCAAGACTCGACACAAACTGACGTCTTACACAGTCATTCCTCTTCCAATGTTACCATCTCTTTCAAAACCAATATCAAACCTTCTATCATTTGAGACCCCTCGACGATCCACGGTCGTGAGCATTTTTTTTATCATTTGAGACCCCTCGACGACCCACGATCGCGAGCATTCTTTCCATATTACCATATCATTTCATTCAACTCAATGCCTATTCAATAGTCCTTTCTCCAAAACTCATTCAATCAACGTGGTTCATGCCCTAAACACTAAGTCCGTGTATCGTGCCTCAAACCGACTTCCGATAGCCTAACATAACTTGCCTAACTTAAATGTACAACGACTCGACGAACAAAGGCTGCGTCGAGCCTCGCATAGCAGAAACGTGTCGTGCATGCGTTCGACTTCTGAACGACCAAGTCATTTGGGTGCCTAGACTTATATCATAAGCCGTGCGACACAACTTAATAGGGGCAAGCCAAGGCTATGCCAAGCCTTGGACGATAGGACTGTGTATGCTTATGAAGCATTTATGCGGGCGACGCCTATGACTTAGGCTACGTTCATAACTTCGCCGACTCAACCAACTTCCTTCTCCCAAGCTACGGGACAGAGGATAGTGTCATTTTCAAAGCACGTGTACCAACTCTAAGCGACCGTGGACCTTTCCATATTCTAACTCAATTCGACCCGTCGGGATTATTTCCTTTAGCTATGTGGATTGTCTCTTTTTATCAAGCCTACTTGTGCGAGTTGAAAATACTTATTATGAAGGCAAAGATGAGGCGAGTTTACCGAAACTACCCTATCTGAGCGAGCGGTCGCCTTGACCGAACGATGTCTTCATGCAGCCGTTGCAAGGCTAAGTCCGAACGCCGTCGGCGTTCCTATTCCTTCGATTGATGAGCGGGATGGGGCACTACAGCCGCGCTGTAGTACCGTTCCCAAGTCCATTGCCGATGCAGGCCCAGGCATTCCAGCAGTAGAGACCGCAGCAGTATGCCCAAGCCCAAGCCCTGATCCAGCAGTAGAGACGCAGGCAGTATGCAGAGGAATTTTCAGCAGAGGGGACCCGCACCCAGAGGATATGGTCAAGTGCTGGCTTTGACCATGGAAGAAGAAGAAATAGCACCAGGTGAGGTAGTTGCAGGTACTCTCGTCACACCTCTCCAGCTTCAGTATATTTTATTCTGGTGCCTCGCATTCATTATGTATGCACGATTTGCGACACGGATATGACTGGAGCTCAAGTCATTATCAGTAAGGCTCAATATACTTACTGGTAATGGACTTGTGGGAGTAGATAGAGTGTTTTCCTCGTGTCGGATCGTAGTTAGCGGTAGAGAATTCCCCGCTAGATTGATAGAGTTCCCGATGGCCGATTATGATGTGGTCTTAGGGATGGTTGGGGAGGACCAGTATGCTAGGATAGACTGCATATTGGGGATTTTTAGCATTCCAGGCGAGCCGGCGTTTCCTTCTCCGAGGCAAAGTTGAAGCTTCTCCTCCAGTATTGCGGATGGAGCAGTAGCAGCAATACAGTTACCCGGATAGTTGAAGAATTTCTAGATTTTCCCAGAAGAGCTTCCAGGATGTCGCTAGAGCGAGAGATCGAGTTCACTATTGATGCTCTAAGACAGCCCAGTGTCAGAAAGAGTCTACAGAATGGCACCGTCAGAACTAGAGATATTATACAAGATGATTGAAGAACTCAGGACCAAGGGATTCATTCGTGCTAGTGGATCCTTGGAGAGCCCCGATGCTTCTTGTGAAAAAAAAAGGATGGTACGTCCAGATTATGTGTAGATTATCGTACCTTGAACTCAGTGACAATCAAGAACAGATATACTCTTCCAAGGATAGATGACTTGTTTGATCAACTCAAGGGGGGTAGCGATATTCTCGAAGGTTGACTTACGGTCAGGATACCATCAGATCGGATTCAGAGAGCAGGACATCCCGAAGACAGCCTTCAGATCCGGTATGGGCACTGGGAGTTCCTTGTGATGCCATTTGGAGCAACCAATGTGCCGACGGTATTCATGGACCTCATGAATCGCATCTTCATGCCTTATTTGGATCAGTTCGTAATTGTGTTTCTAGACGACATCCTGGTCTACAGTAAGAGTGAGGCGGAGCATGAGCAACTCGGAGTTGTTCTTCAGATTCTCAGAGAGCACCAGTTGTATGCCAAGTTCAGTAAATGCGAGTTTTGGCTCGATCGCATTTCGTACTTGCGTCATATCATCGTCAGAGGAGGAATAGAAGTGGATCCCCAGAAGATCGTGGCCATTGAGTCGTGGCCAGTACCCAGCACAGTTGCAGAAGTTTGCAGTTTTCTTGGCTTAGCCAGCTACTACCGGCAATTATTTCAGACTTTGCTCAGATTTCAGCACCCTTGACCCAGTTGACCCGCAAGGATGTGCAGTTTACTTGGATAGCAGAGTGCCAGATTCTTTTGAGAAGCTAAAGTGAGGCTTGATGACGGCTCCCATTCTCACACTTCCAGATGGAACCGGGGGATTCTCAGTATATTGTGATGCTTCAGACAGACGCTTAGGTATTCTGATGCAGCAGGGAAGGTAATAGCTTATGCGTCACGTCAACTTCGTAATCATGAGAGGAATTACCCAACCCATGACTTGGAGCTGGCAGCATAGTATTTGTACTTAAGTTGTAGAGGTACTATTTGTATGGAGATATGGTGGAGATTTTCACCGACCACAAGAGCCTAAAGTATGTTCACTCAGAAGGATCTCACATACGTCAGAGGAGATGGCTGGAGCTTCTCGTGGATTATGATGTCAACCTGCAGTATCACCCAGGGAAGGCCAACGTCGTTGTAGATGCATTGAGCAGGAGAGACAAAGTTTATTTCCTAATAGCGCAGCCAGAGCTGTTAGCAGATCTTCAGAAGATGGATATGAAGTTGTTCTCCCTTCCAGTGTGGCATTGATGTCCAGTATGCAAGTTCAGTCCACTATAGTCGAAAGGATCCGGATGGCACAGTCAACAGATTCCAAGCTCCAGCGGCTCAGAGCAGAGTGTGAGGCAGGACGAAGACCAGAGTTGTGCATTCATGAAGACGGTACACTTAGGCATAGAAGGCGTCTTTGTGTACCCGGTGGAGATATCAGACAGGAGATTATGGCAGAAGCTCACAGTTCTCAGTATTCCATTTATCCCGGTGGCACGAAGATATACCGAGATATTCGTCAGCACTTTTGGTGGAATGGCATGAAGAGGGAGATAGCCCGGTTTGTCTCTCGGTGTTTAGTTTGCCAAGTTAAAGCTGAACATCAGAGGCCAGCTGGACTACTTCAGCCCTTACCAATTCCAGAATGGAAGTGAGAGCATATAACCATGGATTTCTTGACTGGCTTACCTAGATCCCGGCTGGAAGAGATGCTATTTGGTTATTATAGACAGGCTCACGAAAGTGGCTCACTTTCTTCCATTCAGAGTTGGTCAATCGACGGCTCAGCTAGCAGAAATGTACCTCAGATAGATCGTCAGACTTCACGGTATGCCCGTCAGTATCACCTCGGACAGAGATTCAAGATTTATGTCGCACTTTTGGCGTAGCTGTAAAAGAGTTTAGGGACTCGCCAGTTCAGCTCAGCCTATCCCGCAGACAGATGGCCAGTCGGAATGCACGATCCAGACTCTTGAGGATATGTTGAGATCTGTACGCTCGACTTCGGTGGTTTGTGAGAAGATCACCTGCTCCTGGTAGAGTTTTCGTAATAACGGTTTCCAGGCCAGCATTCAGATGGCACCATTCGAGGCACTGTATGGTAGGAAGTGCCGATCCCGCTAGCATGAGGCGATGTTGAAGAGAGGCAAATGCTCGGTCCAAAAATGATTGCTCAGACAGTTGAAGTGATCAGGAGAGTCAAAGATCATCTTCGAGTTGCCCAAGATCGCCAGCGCCATTGGGCCGATTCATCGGTGCCCTCTTGAGTTTCTGTCGACGACCATGTATTCCTGAGGATTTCGCCTAACCGTGGCGTCATTCGTTTGGTGTAGGGAAAAAGCTTAGTCCTAGGTATATAGGACCGTTCGACATTCTGGAGCGAGTAGGAGATGTATCCTATCGTCTCGCTCCTCCGCCGTCACTACGTGAGGTACATAACGTATTCCATGTATCCCAACTATGACGGTATATTCCAGACCCGAGCCACATCCTGGATCATTCGGAATTGGTTGTTGGTACCAACCTTTCGTATGAGGAGAGGCCGTGTCTATATTGGACCGGAGAGAGAAGATACTCAAGAACAAGACTATTAGTTTAGTCCGTGCTGCTTGGGGTCATCACTCTTTGGGTGAGTCGACGTAGGAGCGTGAGGATGATATCCTATCGCGATATCCCAACCTGTTTGACTCGTAAGGTATAATGTCTTTTATGCCTTATGCTTTCAATTCCTTGCTTGAATAAATGACTGCATGATAGACTGCTTGTTATAGCTTGCAATTAGTATAGAGTCCTTGCCGCCCTAGCCTCTTAATTAAATTCTGAGGACAGAATTCTTTTAAGGTGGATAGAGTTGTAATGCATGTAGTTCGTATTACGTATTTTAGAATATGTATACGTATCTTGACTCGTATTGCATGTCTCCTGGCTTGGTTCGGCTGTTTGGGTTGGTTGGTTCGGCTTGGGTGTTATTGGTCATTATGAACCAAGGGGAGAACCCTTATCTACCACCACCATCTTCATTTATTAACCCATTTCACTCTTCTCTTCATTACTCTTCTTCTCTACCATTACTTCTTCACCTACCAGGGAGAGAGCTCTTAGGCAAGTGCAGCTTGCTTCATGGAGGAACTCGTTTTTATGTTCCATTCTCTTCCTCACGAGATTCTAACACACTTTAGTACTTAGCATTCTAATTTCTATGGTTCAATTTGTGTAGATCTAAGTTTATTGTTTTCGAATTTCTTGGGTTTTGATCTACTTAATATTGTTATTTCTAAGTTTGATGGTTCTATGTTGTAGAGAATTTACATTCTGCCCCATTTTGACCTATGGAAGTCTGGATTCCGACCTTGGATGAAGGACTTCTGGAGCTTGGAAGCCATGGATTTCATGGCTTTTCTCGGACAAGCAGAGAGAAGAACAGCTTCTGTGCCGCATGACAGTCTTGAGCCGAATAGCAGCACTTGACCGCATGAACATTCATGCGGCAAGTTTCTTAGCCGTATGGCGCATTACTTTCCCGAGCCGCATGAAAACAATTCCCTGAGCCGCATAAGACCCGCCCCTGGCCCAGCCGCATAAGACCTCACTTGAGTATAGCCGTATATGCTTGATTCATCCCAACCCGCATGAGCCCTGATTTCATCGAGCGCATGAACTCCAATAACCACAGCCGCATATGCTCGACGGATTCCTCAACCGCATAGGCTGCCCTTGACTTCGAGCCGCATGAACACTAACATCCTCTGCCGCATAGGCCTTGCCATGACCTAGCGTACTTATTGAACCGCAGCCGCATAAGTCCAACTTTACCCTGAGCCGCATGAACTCTTAATTCTTAGCCGCATAATACCCTGTTCCCAGCCGCATGAGCCGCCACTACTTCCAGTGCATGTGCCCCTTCATTCTGAGCTGATAAGCCCTTCCCTCCGCTGCCGATAAGCCCGATTCTCCTGAGCCACATAAGATTGTGCTTCCCGAGCCGCATGTGACGTCTTCTCAATCGTATGAGATATTTTAGCCGCATGGTTCTTTTCACAATCTGATTCTTTTATTACTATTTTTATTATTATTATTAAATTGAATTGTCATATTTGCTTGCCATATAAGATCTGATATGTTCCATACTACGATAGTGGCCCGTCGTGACGCACTCTAATAAGTAAATGACATGTTATATCACGAATGCTGTTACGAGTAGCCGCCATGACAAGTATGAGTGACTGGACACGTGGACTTATGTTTGTACAATAAATCAGTATTGTCTTGCATCATGTCTAGATGGGATCCCTGAGTGCCATGGTCAGGGATACTACTGCAATTGACTAAGGCTAATAAACTAGAATAATTCAGTAGTCATGAAGGATTTCTCAGCTATAGGCAATCCGTATCTGGGCGACATAAGTGGATGTAGCCTACCGACTAGTATGGCACATTTCCAGCACACAGTCACGTGTTGCTCCCATAAACGGACATTCGACTGGATAACCTGGATGGTCTGCAGGGCTGTGGCTGTTGGGATAATCTCATTGATCTTGCTAGTAATAGGCCTGTGGTGATAACCCTAGTTAGTTAAAGTATCAAGCCGTACTCACTGATTGGCTGTGATTGATTGGATGGAATCTAGTCCGCTTAGTTATCCTGACCTGCACAAGATTGCGACATGACATGGACTTATGCTTGCCTTAAATAACGATAGGGAACCAGTTCTGTTCAGGCGAAGGGTTAACCGGTCCGGTTTGGTTAAGGGTTGTAACCTGGCTCCCGGAGCAGTTCGGTGTCCTCTTTTCGATTATTGTCTTTTATCCTCATGTCATGTGTCATGTTTTACCTTACTTCATAGCATGAGTATTTATACGCCTTAACAATAAAGATCAGGGGTCAGTTCTGTTCAGGCGAAGGGTTAGAACCCGGTCTTGTTTGGTTTAAGGGTTGTAACCTGGCTCCCGGAGCAGTTCTGTGTCCTCTCTTCGTTTATTGTCTTATTTCACTTTATGTCGAGCTCATCATGTTTTACTTACCAACAAGTAGTTGAGACGGGTTTCTATTCAGGTGAAGGGTTCCAACCTCGGTCCTTGTTTGGTTTAAGGGTTGTGACCTGGCTACTTGAATGGTTTCCTCGTACTCAGTTTACTGTTGTTATCACTATTATTATCAGTTCTTTATTTATTATCTTTAATATTCATTGTGATATGCTGGTTTTACTTCATAAGTGAAGCCTCCTTTGTGGTACTTACTCTTTCTGGAGTCTGACCCAGCTGGTTTTGTATGGCCAGATATCGGAGCAGCACCAGAGGATCTACCTACCTTCCAGCCAGATGGTGACCACCAGGCGTGACCCTGGCAACGAGTGGATTTCTTCTTGTCCTTCCACTTTATTGTAAAATTATTCTTTTGAGGCGTTTAGCCGGCGAGCACGTGTTAGCTCGTATTGCACCTTTATTTATTGTCTGCCTACGGGCTGTAACATGATTGATAAATCCTAGGGTTGATCATGTATGACTAAAACTCTTGCTAGTCTTGACATTTTGTACGACTAGCTTTATGATCATCCGAATATGTAATGTATGAGATGCCTTACTATTGTATATTTGGTACTCTAACATCTTGTGACTATTATTGCTTGCTTAAGATTGAGACAATAGGCTTGTTCATGACCATAGGTGACTGAGGGATTGTCGTTAAACCCTCATGTATCTAGACATCCGTCACCATATAGTGAGGTGGGTTGCACTTCAATATACGTAGCTGGCTATGTACGCCTCCGCTCTCCAGTATTCTGGTTCTGGGCGTTACAGGAATCGTGGCCGCGGGGGTTAGGGGAGCGGAGGGAGGGGGGCCGGAGGGAGGGGGGTCGGTGGGTATGGAGGTCGCGGGGGGGGGGGGGGTAAGGGAGCGGAGGGATGGGGTCCGGGGGGTGTTGGTGGTCGGGGCGGGGGAGAAGGGGGGTTTAGGGTGGGGCGGCAGGTGGGGAGGTCGGCCCGGGGGGTCTTCGCGGTCGGGGGGGGAGAGAGGCGGGGTGGGGGCCCGGCCAGGGCGGGGGGTTTAGGGTGGGGGTCGACGGGTGGGGAGGTCGCGGGGGGGGGGGGGGGGAGGGGGGGTAGGCGAGCGGAGGTGGGCCGGGGTTTAATATTTTTTATATTTTTCTGTAATGCATGTATAAAAATGTAATGGCACGGTCAAGATTGATTTTTATGGGACGGTTGAGATTAATTTTTTTATGGCACGGTCAAGATTGATTTTTTTCTTATTTTTTGTAATGTATGTATAAAAATGTTGGGAGTTCTTTGGCTGCAATCATGAGAGTCATGCTTGAAGTCATTTGTTTGTCATGTTTAATAGACATCGATTGTGTAAACTAGAAATTGTTAATGCATGTTTGGGCATCTTATTATGAGTCTGATCCTTGTGGCATGTGGGCTTATGCTTACAGTCAAGATTGATTTTTTTCATATTTTTCTGTAATGTATGTATAAAAATGTTGGGAGTTCTTAGGCTGCAATCATGAGAGTCATGCTTGAAGTCATTTGTTTGTCATGTTTAATAGACATCGATTGTGTAAACTAGAAATTGTCAATGCATGTTTGGGCATCTTATTATGAGTCTGATCCTTGTGGCATGTGGGCTTATGCTTACAGTGCTCACAATGAACTCGATTTGATAGATCCAATACATGTAGAAAGAACATCGATTATATAATTTAATTAGTCAAACAGTGATTTTGGATCAAAATTTTAATCCTAACATTGGACAATTTTAATCCTAACATCAGTATCGAACTAGTTCACTGTATCAATATCGGTATCGGACTATTTCTATGAGTATCGATGTCGGATCGGTATCGGACTATTTATATGAGTATCGGTATCGGACTATTTATATGAGTATCGGTATCTAAACCCTAACCCTATGAGTATCGGTATCTAAACCCTATTTATATGAGTATCGGTATCGGACTATTTATGAGTATCGGTATCGGACTATTTCTATGAGTATCGGTCAGAGAGGGGGCCTTCTTGAGAAGCAGGGGAAGTAGAGCGACGAAGTAGAGGGGGATCGGTATCGGACTATATATTTTTAATTGCAATTCTGTTTACTTTGTCTTACGATACAGATTTTCACATCCAATCTGCGATGGATCGTTACTTCGTTGATCGTACATGGATGTACAAACGACAACACGAAAGCAGAATAGGTGTGAGTGATGATTTTCAGGCAGGCGTGTAAGTGTTTCTTAAGTATGCCATGAGCAAAGCTCGGTACATGGACGGTAACAAAATTAAGTGTCCATGTGGTAATTGTCGCAATAGACGTTACGAAGAAGAGGTGACTGTGAGAGATCATTTGATCCGTAAGGATTTCGTACGTGGTTACGGCCTGTGATCATCGCAAGTTGAACTATATGCGGAAAGACAGGCTGCGGAAGCTGCTACTTATGCTTTTGATGATAATGCTGCAACGAATTTTGTCATCGAACACGGCGGATGCTCTGTTGATTATAGAGACCTGCAGAACCTTGCACGAGATATGGTGTATGATGCGGCAGGGCCTAATTTTGATCCGGAGGATCCTAATCCCGAGACGAAGGAGTTCTATCATATGTTTCAGGATACAAATAGTCCTCTATATTCTGGTTGTGAGACTCATTCCGTACTGTCAAAGACGATGCAGTTGTTGAACATAAAGTCTGATTTTAACTTGTCACAAGCTTGCTATGATCGGATGACACAACTAATCTAGGAGGAGTTACCGAAGGAATCCAAAGAGCTCCGAAAAAACTTCTATAAGTCAAAGATGATGGTCTGACAACTGGAACTGGGGTACGAAAAGATAGATTGTTGTCGCAATGGATGCATGTTGTACTACAAGAAGAACGAGGACATAGAAAGTTGTAGCTTTTGTAATGCGGATCGTTACAAGCCAGTGCAGGGAAAAGAAAAGTCAACTAGAAAATGACGTCCTTACAAGTATAGCATTACTTGTCAATCACGAAGTGGTTGCAGAGGATGTATATGTCTCTGAATACAGCAGAACACATGACGTGGCTGTAAGCCCCCTGAATTTTTGGAATTATTTTTTGAATTTTCTAAATGAATTATTATCGATAATTCATTTTTATTTAATTAATTTTGATCATTAAATGCTCTTTACCGTGACTTGGATTTCTAGAGCATCAGGGATGCCAGTCTCTGGAAACTTTCTTGTTGAAGTTTATAGTAGACGAGATTATCTTCATGTTGATATATCGTTTCCCACTCGAACTTGTTTACTTGTGCTCCATTTGCTTCACGCAACTTTTGGGTCAATTTAGACCAATTTATCGTCTACCGTAATTCGTGACTTAATTTCCAACTTAATTTCGGGACCCGACATCGGTACAATCCAGTCGACCCAATATATGGCCCTGGCCTATTTGAGTCTACTATGCATGTGCCACTTGCGTGCCACCGATTTATCGCCATTGCTCATATTTGATCTATGATTTAATTGGTTTGAAAATTTTATTTTAATTAAATCTTGACCCCAAGCTTGTCCAACTTGACCCAACACCCAACCCAAATTGGTGTGACCCTACCATGTCTACCAATACAACCCACTGATATTTTTCCTTGTTTGTCCACTCAAAAATATCCTCCTCTTATACAAATATCTTATTTCTCTCTCTATTATATATATACATAATATATATATATATATATATATATATATATATATATATATATATATATATATTTTATACATATACATATATACATATATATATAACATACATATATATATATATATATATATATATATAATATATATAATACTCTCTCTCTCTCTACATTTAAATCCTCACCTCACACTCTCCCTAACTCAATCCCCCCATGTGGCCGACCTCTATTTCTCTCTCTAAATACTCTCTCTCTAATATATATAAATATATATATATAATATATATATTATATATCTCTTTCCTCTCCCATCACTGTCTCCCTCTCTCTCTTCGATTATTACACAACCCCCCTTGCTGTAAACCAGCAGCCCATGCCCCCATTCTTTCTTATTCTTCACTTCCTCCTCCTCTCTCACACTTCTCATTCTCCACCTCCTCCTTCTTCTCTTCTTCTCTTCTTCTTCTTCTTCTTCTTCTTCTTTCTTCTCTTCTTCACTCCTCCTTCTTCCTCTACTTCTTCACCACCACCACCACCACACCACCCGCCTCCCTCTTCACCTCCTCCTCCTCCTCCGAGTGCTTGTAGCAGCCATGGCCGCACACAAGCAGCCGCTGCGACAGCGCGTGAGCAGCAGCCCATGCCGTCCTAGCCGGCCGACGACGATCGCGAGGCAGCGACGAGCACCACCCACGCCTCAGCCGCGTACCACCCCAGCCTGGCTGCCAAGACTCCAGCGCACCACTGCATAGCATCACACGTACGGCCATATGCGTGTAGCCAGCAGCTGCAAGCGCAGCAATACGTGAGGCCAGTAGTACGCGTGCGCGACAGCGCGGCCCGCCGCGCCACCATAGCACATGGAGACCACCACGACCCCCCGGCGGCGGCAACCTCAGGCGAGCCCCCCCGGTATGTCCCATTCGTCCCCGAAGCGAGCCACGTAGGCTATTCATGCATTTCGCACGAAATTCCGTCGTGACGCGCTCGGAATGGATTTCAGAATGGCATTCCATCGCAGCGACTTCGCACACATTTTTTTGGAAAATTCGACCGTTGGATTGGCGATTTCTTTGCTCCGTCTCAAACTCGGTATATCCATCTTTACTCTCCGCAATTTTCTTCCGTTAATTTTATCGTTTGATACATCAAAACCGGCCACCAAGTTGATCGTTTAAATTGTGTTATTTTTGGACAGTTTTGCGGAGCCAACTTCGTCGGTTTGTATCTTCTCCATCGCAGCTCCGTCTGGCGTGCCACTAGTTTAATACGCAGCTGGAATAACCCTCTTCCTACCCCTCCAGTTTTGTTTTATTGTGAGCACGTTTGATTGGTTGAATTCGACGCCAAAATTGGCCGTCCAAATTCGTAATTTCCAAGTTGTTAATTTCTATTTTTGAACCCGGGACTCCGAATTCAATTTCTGACACCACCAGTAGACTCGTGACGTCGTTCTGACACATTTTCATATAAAGTTTGTTAGATTTGGAGGACGTGAGCCCGGGCACGTATTTCGGTGCAAAGTGAGTCCCACATTTTGGGTCAATTGGACTTTTTGACGCCGGCTCATCGAAATCCAATTCTGGACATACCGTCGAGATTTTATCATCATTCTGGACTCGTTAACATATAATTTGCTACGTTTTAGTGGACATTGGTTACAGCACGCATTTCGGTGCAAGTCGGATACCAATATCCGGATCAACGGGTCATTTTGAGATCGGCTCATCGGAATCCAATTCTGGACATACGGTTGAGTTCGTATCGTCATTCTGGACTCGCTGACATAGAATTTGCTGAGTTTTTGGTATGGTACATCGGATCCCGACTGTCCTCTATAGAGAGACAGTGGCTGGTCCAAATGCAAAAGAAAAACCATCCTCGAGATGAAGCCATCTCGGAATATAAGAGAGTTGAAATGAAAGGACTTCAAGGACGTCTCGCCAATATTAGAAGATTCATTTCCAATCTCTCCGGAAGATGTCGACCCTTCTCTAAGCGAATTAAAAAAGGGGTTCACTTTGTCCGTCTGGGACGAGGCTTGTGACAAGGCCTACGAAGATATAAAAGAGTACCTGACCAAGCCTCCGGTATTGGTTGCCCCCTTAGCCGTCAGTTCTGGCGCGCGCGCCGCTTGCGCTCTTTGAAAGAATTCCCTCTTTCCTGCTTCAAAAGAAGTGGGTGTGTAGGCTGATTCGGGGGTCTTTACATTCTTGGTTTGCGGTGGGCAAGAGTTCAAAGAAAGTAGCGAATGCTGTAATCAATGGCATCATGGTTCCGGATATGGCCTGCTTATGACTTTGGCAATGGTCTTATTTTCCTTTTGTTCTCCCCTCTAAACTACTAATTCACAAACACTACAGGAACGGCACGACAGATATACTTACCGACAAGAGAGATAGCGAGACAGACCCACCTAATAGAGAGAACGTAAGATTGACTTACCCCTATCATTTAAAGGGTGGAAGAATGTTTTTCTTTCCCACGGCATTATTTACCCAAGAAGCTCGGGAATAGAGGACGTTGAGAAAGAGAATACTCTGGGACCCCTAAGCGAATTAAAAAAGGGGTTCACTTTGTCCGTCTGGGACGAGGCTTGTGACAAGGCCTACGAAGATATAAAAGAGTACCTGACCAAGCCTCCGGTATTGGTTGCCCCCTTAGCCGTCAGTTCTGGCGCGCGCGCCGCTTGCGCTCTTTGAAAGAATTCCCTCTTTCCAGCTTCAAAAGAAGTGGGTGTGTAGGCTGATTCGGGGGTCTTTACATTCTTGGTTTGCGGTGGGCAAGAGTTCAAAGAAAGGAAAGCTGTTTTCAGGACGACCGACCCTGAAAGGGGTGGCATGTAACGCATTCAGGATTGCTCCCGCGCGAAGTTCGCCGAGGGTGTCCTTCAGGAGTAGTTCTAACATTTCACAAGGATATCGATCCGTAGCACTTGATAAATCAAAGCACGACGCATGACTGAAACCTGTAAGCCTACTTAAAGGCCTGGTTTGTTCAAACGTGCCATCCATAGGGATCGTTTTGAGCAAAGACGACATCCACAGATGATACGGACGAAGTAGCCTTTGTACAACATAATTCCCGATCGCAAAGATTCGACGCTTCCCAGCGCCTTCACACGTCATCGCTAACTTTCCAGCAGGGATTACACTCCCTTGTCCGAAGTCGTACCTTTTTTCAAAGCATCTTTCTATACTATACGAAAAAAGAGTGGATTCGACGCTGCACGAAGAAGGTTTTCGCACAGTCAGAGAGACGTTCGTACGGGGACTGCCCCAGAAAGTGGAGAAGGATAGATTGGCTCCGCACACGCTTTTCTGTGCAAATTTGAGTTTCAATGTCCTGGTCAACGGACCAATTTGAGATCGGGTCAACGGAATCCAATTCTGGATATACCGTTGGGTTCGTATCGTCATTCTGGATTCGTGGACATATAATTTGTTAGGTTTAGTGTACTTTTATTTTGGCACATTTTTCGGTGCAAAGCGGGTCCGACACAGACACTGTTTTGACTCGAAATGACCTTTTTGCTCCTGTGTCCAAATTTGACTTATGGGCATGCTATTTTAGCTATTTCGACCATTCTTGACATGTTGATAATGGTTGTTTCACCATCCGACAACATCTGTAGGTTTTTATCCTATTATTGTAATCTTTCTCCTTTTGTGGTATTTTGAGATCCATCGATTTCAGTGATTTCACAACCACTGAAATTGAATGTGTTGACTCTGTAGATGTTTATAGAGACTAGCTTTGACCCTGTTGACCTTGGTTGACTACTTTGACTGAACGTCGAAGTAGAGTCAACATTTGACCTAGGTTAGACTAGTTTTGATCTTGGTTGACCATAGTTGATTATTTGACCAAAAGTCAACCGAAAGTCAACCGTAGCCTAAAATTGATTAGAAATGGACCAAAGTTGACCAGTTGACCCAAAGTCAACTGTTAGTCAAGTTTGACCTAGAGTTGACCTAGGGTTGACCAGAGTTGACCAGTTGACCAAAAGTCAACTGTAAGTCAACCCTTGACTTAGATTGACCTAGTTTGACTTGCTTTGACCTAGTTTGACTTAGTATGACTTGATTTTACTTCCAAACTCTTATATTGATACAATATTCCATCTATAGGTCCTCGAGGCACTGTTCTTGGACTCAGTCGACTTATCCATCACAACACAGGCGAGTACATTCTCTGAAAATATTTCTGTTTTATGATATCGTCTATGTTTCTTCTATTTAGTGCAGATATCCTTGTTCTCTTGACACATAGTTCACAACGGATTGGTATTTGACTGGATCCCGTCATGAGATGTTATTCCTGGTATTCTTTGGTATATATTGTGCAAGTCTTTCTTGTTCCTTGTCCATTGTATAGACACGATTCCTGCGATGGCTAGCTACCCTCTCAGAGAATCGCACGTCATGATGTGTCATGGTTGGATCCACTATACTAGTTGGGGGACGGGGAGTATTAGTGTAGATATGTGGTCAAAGCCTATTGTGCATCCATTGTGCACCTATTGATTGTGAGTGTTGATCATACACCCCACGTATGGTTAGCCAGGCCTGTTACTATTGTGCAATGTCACAAGCCGGCCACATATTGTAGCTAGTGCTCACACACCTAGATAGATGATTCTTGATTCTTGTACATGCCATGCTCAGTTTTACTTGCCTTGTTCTAGCTCTAGATTTACAGCTTTTCTTACCATGATACTCACATGTACATTTAATGATTTCTTGTATATTCTTTCTATTTACTGCTACATTTTTAATATCGTCTAACTAGAACTGTTATTTGAGATTTGTGCTCGTTCCATCCTGACTGGATATGTTGACAATATTTTAGGAGTAGTTGTGCCCTCAGTATTGGACTACAGGATGTTGCTAGCTGGGGTAGTTCTCGGTATTCTTCACCGTGAGTTGTCTCTCAGGAGTTCTAGATCTGGTAGTTATTTAGTTTTGTTATTGTTTCCCTCTGCTTTATTCTTGTCTCATATGATCCTTGTAGATTCTAGTTGTTCTAGTGATATTGCTATTATTTTTTGTCTTATCTTCCTTAGTTTTCGTGATGTGACATGAGTATATTTCTAGTTATGGATCTTTAGATGTTGTAGTTAGTATCTGATTCTTGACAACGCTCTACCGCGATACTGCGGCGTAGGCTGGGCGTAGCCCACGTATTCGTACCCGTATATCCGGGTGCGGGTCGTGACACATTTTTGTGGTGGCCCATGCAGGTCAGTCTTTGCAATTAATGCGAAGTCGTGGTGGTACTTGAGCTTATATGTACTACTACGAGCTTGCCCTAGGATTAAGGTCGAGTCATGGAATATTTTAGAATTTTGGTACTCAGTCACATATTAGGAACTCTCGGTAGATTCCAGAGATGACCCCTGGGAATCTTATTTCGAATGCTTTTCAAATCTTTTCCTACTTATTTCTATTCGTCTTAATTTTTGAAATATTTGTTCGTATCAAACTTATTCTTTCTTGGGATGAGTTGTGGATCCCAGAGGGAAGGTATAAGTTGAACTTATATATCCTCTAGGTTGAGAATCAAATATGATTTTCCAATCTTATATCAAGGTTGAGATTATTTAGATTATATTCCAGAACTTTCAATCTTGACCTAGATAGTACCTTTGGGACTTCTTCTGAGAACTTTTCCTAAATCCTGCATCGGAATCTGTTTTCGCTAGTTTCCATTTACTTATCCTTGATTCGTCATTGAATTTTGAATCTTGATGTTCGTTCATTGTTGACTTTGACTTTGTATCTAAGATCAGTTTTTATGAATTGAGTTAAGATATTCTGATAAACATATTCGATGAGAACGATAAATATCTACTTTATTTATGGAGTTTAGAATTTATCGCAGTCATACTAGCTAGCACGACAGGGACGTGGAGCCTGATGTTGGTTATACTATCCTAGTTATAGAATTTAGATTTTCTTGCAGCCATACCGGTTGGCGAGGTAAGAATTCCAGATGACATGATTTAGGGTGTATACCTTAGTTATGAACTCCATCGTTTATTACAGCTATGCTTACCGGCGTGACAAAAATTCTGGCAACATAATTTCAGGAAGACGTGTATGGTCATCAGACTGTATCTTAATCGGATCACTTCGTTATGACCGGATGAGCAAGAACAAATTCTTATCATCATTCTTCCCCGTCTTGGTTAACTCTGTCTATCTACAGCCTAACTAGAATTTTCTCAACATGATTGTTTTGTGTTCCATCTTTCATGTGATTTGACTAAAGTCTTCTTCGCTAGCCTCTTGGGTAATTCTTCTTGTCCTTCCCGGTAATTGTTGAAAGTACCTCATGGATTGATTCAAGGAAAGTTCAAAAAGTAATTTATCCTTGTATTACGGAATCGGGAGTTTGCATCCAGAGAAATACTAGCGAGGCATGACTTCGGATAACGACATCATGGTTAATATGTTTCTCGAATTCTACTTGGACCACTCCCTAAGCATTTTGACTAACATCTTCTCCTTTATTTTGCAAAAAATATTTGGAAATATTTTACGGATTTAGCCAAGTTAAATTTAGGAACCTATATTATCTGGCGTGGCAACTCTGCACTGCAGCCATCCGTTGTATTATGGAACAAGGAAGTTAATCGCAGCCAGATGCTCACTAGCGCGATAGTAACTTCATGTGACATAATTACGGAGGTATATGGTTCTTGTATTTTACTTTGACTACGTCCTATGCATCTCGTTTGGCCTCATACTATTCTTGGAAATATTTCGACAATCTTTCCTGTCTTGCTTGACCCTTACCTTGTCTGAATATTGATATAAATTGCTAAACCCAGTCTTAGGCCCATGTTACCTTATATTTTGATGATTGGATAGCCAAACCTTGTTAATAGATTCTGTAGTGTAACTATAATATGTTATTTTGTGTGATTGTGATGAGTATATTTTTCTTGGGGATTTATTGGGTAAGCTTGTAGGACAGATATGAGTGACTGACTATAGTGGACTTAGAAACCATTAAGAATGATAGTTTGATAGTATAGATTGATTTTAAGGTATCTAAGAAGGAGTAATGAAATATTATATTTTGTGACTACGGATCTAGGACTAGAATCTTGTGTTTAGATTTGAGGGTTGAATATTGTAAGACTTTGATGACCAAGTGATTATTGGTTATCTACAAACCATTTACTTATGATTGGAGGATAGATCGATATATGGAATGAAGAAGGAGAAAACACTGCGTGCAAGATCGAAAGATAGCAGGAACAAAATATGGACATATGTACATAGGTAATAAATAATTCGGTAAATAAATTAAAGTTTGAATTTGAGGGTTTATATTCAGGAGTTCTTGAGTAAAAGAGAGAAGGCTCAATGCCAAGAATAGGTTTTGAATGTATAATTTCATGGAGCTTGTGATTAATAGGATAAAGATACTTAGGACGGGATAAGGAAAACAAACAAATTGCTATTGAGATTGGAATTTTGGTTGATGGTCAATCATTGTTGATATATATGTACGTATCTCGAGGATGACCTATATTTTAGAGTACATGTAAATGTTCTTATTGATATGAAGATTCTTAGGGGTAAAAATAGACATAGTTTTTATGGAAGAAGCTTGTTGAACCTGAACCAAAATACCTGTAGAGAGAAACAACATAGATGATCACAAGGGTAGTAGATTGGGTACTGTAGCCATAGCAGTTGTATGTTTTAGCTTGACCTATTGGATGATTTTAATTTCGAGGACAAAATTTTTATAAGGTGGGTAGGATGTAAGCCCCCTGAATTTTCGGGATTATTTTTTGAATTTTCTAAATGAATTATTATCGATAATTCATTTTTATTTAATTAATTTTGATCATTAAATGCTCTTTACCGTGACTTGGATTTCTAGAGCATCAGGGATGCCAGTCTCTGGAAACTTTCTTCTTGAAGTTTGTAGTAGACGAGATAATCTTCATGTTGATATATCGTGTCCCACTCGAACTTGTCCCCTTGTGCTCCATTTGTTTCACGCCACTTTTGGGTCAATTTAGACCAATTTATCGTCTGCCGTAATTCGTGACTTAATTTCCAACTTAATTTCGGGACCCGACATTGGTAAAATCCAGTCGATCCAATATATGGCCCTGGCCTGTTTGAGTCTACTATGCACGTGCCACTTGCGTGCCACCGATTTGATCTCCATTGTGCTCATATTTGATCCATGATTTAATTGGTTTGAAATTTTTATTTTAATTAAATCTTGACCCCAAGCTTGTCCAACTTGACCCAACACCCAACCCAAATTGGTGTGACCCTACCATGTCTACCTATACAACCTACTGATATTTTTTCTTGTTTCTCCACTAAAAAATATCCTCCTATTATACAAATATCTTATTTCTCTCTCTATTATACATATATATATATATATATATATATATATATATATATATATATATATATATATATATATATATATATATATATATATATATAAAAATATATATATATATATATAAAATACTCTCTCTCTATATTTAAATCCTCACCTCACTCTCTCTCCTAACTCAATCCTCCCATGTGGCCGACCTCTATCTCTCTCTCTCTAAATATCTCTCTCTAAATATTTATTTATATAATATATACACATATATATATATTATATAATCTCTCTCATCTCCCATCACTCTCTCTCTCTCCCTCTCTCCCATTATTACACAACCCCCCTTGCTGTACACGAGCAGCCCATGCCCCTATTCTTTCTTATGCTTCACTTCCTCCTTCCTCTTCACACTTCTCATTCTCCACCTCCTTCTTCTTCACTTCTTCTTCTTCCTCTACTTCTTCACCACCACCACCACCACAACCGCCTCCTTCTTCACCTCCTCCTCCTCCTCCGAGTGGCTGTAGCAGCCATGGCCGCACACAAGCAGTCGCTACGACAGTGCACGAGCAGCAGCCCGTGCCGCCCTAGCTGGTCGACGATGACCGCGAGGCAGTGCCGCGCACCACCCACGCCTCAGCCGCGTACCACCCCAGCCTGGCTGCCAAGACTCCAGCACACTACTGCATTGCATTACCGCGCGGCTATGCACGTGCAGCCAGCAGTTGCGAGCGCAACAATGCACGAGTCCAGCAGCACGCGCGTGTGACAGCGTTGCCCGCCGCGCCACCATCGCGCATGGCGACCACCACGACCCTCCGACGACGGCGACCTCAGGTGAGCCCCCCCGACATGTCCCATTCGTCCCCGACGCGAGCCACGTAGGCTATTCGTGCATTTCGCACGAAATTCCGTCGTGACGCGTTCGGAATGGATTTCAGAATGGCATTCCGGCGCAGCAACTTCGTACGCATTTTTTCAAAAAATTCGACCGTTGGATCGGCGATTCTTTGCTCCGTCTCAATCTTGGTATATCCATCTTTACTTCCCTCAATTTTCGTCCGTTAATTTTATCGTTTGATACATCAAAACCGGCCACCAAGTTGACCGTTTAAATTGTGTTATTTTTGGACAATTTTGCAGAGCCAACTTCGTCGGTTCGTATCTCCTCCATCGCAGCTCCGTCTGGCGTGCCACTAGTTCCTATGCGCAGCTGGTATAACCCTCTTCCTACCCCTCCAGTTTCTTTCATTGTGAGCACGTTTGATTGGTTGAATTCGACGCCAAAGTTGGCCGTCCGAATTCGTAATTTCCAAGTTGTTAATTTCCATTTTTGAATCCGGGACTCCGAATTCAATTTCTGACACCACCAGTAGACTCATGGCATCGTTTTGGCACATTTTCATATAAAGTTTGTTAGATTTGGATGACGTGGGCCCGGACCCGCATTTTGGTACAAAGCGGGCCCCACAGTCCGGGTCAACGAAACTTTTTGACTTCGGCTCATCGGAATCTAATTCTGGACATACCGTTGAGATCGTATTGTCATTCCGGACTCATTAACATATAATTTGCTAGGTTTTAGTGGACATTGGTTCCGACACGCATTTCGGTGCAAGTCGGATACCAATATCCGGGACAACGGGTCATTTTGAGATCGGCTCGTCGGAATCCAATTCTGGACATACCGTTGAGTTCGTATCGCCATTCTGGACTCGTTGACTTTGCTGAGTTTTAAGGACATTGGCTTCGACACGCTTTTTCGTACAAATTAGAGTTTCAATGTCCTGGTCAACGGACCAATTTGAGATCGGGTCAACGGAATCCAATTCTGGATATACCGTTGGATTCGTATCATTATTCTGGATTCGTGGACATATAATTTGATAGTTTTAGTGCACTTTTATTTCGGCACATTTTTCGGTGCAAAGCGGGTCCGACACGGACACCGTTTTGACTCGAAATTACCTTTTTTGTTCCTGTGTCCAAATTGGACTTATGGGCAGGCTATTCTAGCTATTTCGACCATTCTTGACAAGTTGATAATGGTTGTTTCACCATCCGACAATATCTGTAGGTTTTTTTCCTATTATAATCTTTCTTCTTTTGTGGTATTTTGAGATCCATCGATTTCAGTGATTTCACAACCACTGAAATTGAATGTGTCGACTCTGTAGATGTTTATAGAGACTAGCTTTGACCCTGTTGACCTCGGTTGACTACTTTGACTGAACGTCGAAGTAGAGTCAACATTTGACCTAGGTTAGACTAGTTTTGACCTTGGTTGACCACAGTTGACTATTTTGACCAAAAGTCAACCGAAAGTCAATCGTAGCCTAAAATTGATTAGAACTGAACCGAAGTTGACCTAAAGTTTGACCTAGGGTTGACAAGAGTTGACCAGTTGACCAAAAGTCAACTTTAAGTTAACCCTTGACTTAGATGGACCTAGTTTGACTTACTTTGACTTGCCTTGACCTAGTTTGACTTAGTATGACTTAATTTTACTTCCAAACCCTTATATTGATACAGTATTCCATCTATAGGTCCTCGATGCACTGTTCTTGGACTCAGTCGACTTATCCATCACAACACAGGCGAGTACATTCTCTGATAATATTTCTGTTTTATGATATCGTCTATGTTTCTTGTATTTAGTGTAGATATCCTTGTTCTCTTGACACATAGTTCACACGGATTGGTATTTGACTGGATCCCGTCATGAGATGTTATTCCTGGTATTCTTTGGTATATATTGTGTAAGTCTTTCTTGTTCCTTGTGCATTGTATAGACACGATTCCTGCGATGGCTAGCTACCCTCTCAGAGAATCGCGCGTCATGATGTATCATGGTTGGATCCACTATACTAGTCGGGGGACGGGGAGTATTAGTGTAGATATGTGGTCAAAGCCTATTGTGCACCCATTGTGCACCTATTGAATGTGAGTGTTGATCATACACCCCACGTATGGTTAGCCAGGCCTGTTACTATTGTGCAATGTCCCAAGCCGGCCACATATTGTAGCTAGTGCTCACACACCTAGATAGATGATTCTTGATTCTTGTACATGCCATGCTCAGTTTTACTTGCCTTGTTCTAGCTCTAGATTTACAGCTTATCTTGCCATGATACTCACATGTACATTTAATAATTTCTTGTATATTCTTTCTATTTACTGCTACATTTTTAATATCGTCTAACTAGAACTGTTATTTGAGATTTGTGCTCGTTCCATCCTGACTGGATATGTTGACAATATTTTAGGAGTAGTTGTGCCCTCAGTATTGGACTACAGGATGTTGCTAGCTGGGGTGGTTCTCGGTATTCTTCACCGTGAGTTGACTCTTAGGAGTTCTAGATCTGGTAGTTATTTAGTTTTGTTATTGTTTCCCTCTGCTTTATTCTTGTCTCATATGATCCTTGTAGATTCTAGTTGTTCTTGTGATATTGCTATTATTTTTTGTCTTATCTTCCTTAGTTTTCGTGATATGACATGAGTATATTTCTAGTTATGGATCTTTAGATGTTATAGTTAGTATCGGGTACTTGGCAGCGCTCTACCGCCGATACTGCGACGTAGGCTGGGTGTCACGACCCGGTCCCAAATTGTTGGGTCGAATCAGATCATGCCCAGTCTGCACCGTTGTGAGACGACGGCAGTAAGCTGTATCCAAATGCTGGTAATCACAACAACACAATCTTTTTTGTCACAACATCTGAAATTCGAATATTTAAAATAAACTTTGTCCAACAAAATATAACTGAAATAATATTTCTTTATTTAACATCAACACTAAACGATAAAACGTCTTCTAGAGCATTGGCTCATCAGCCACAATGTCATCATCCTCCAAATGGGACTCTGGCAGCACTGCTGGATAAAGCACCGGGTCGTAGTAGCTATTTATCAATAGCTCAGCTTCATCAAAAGAACCTATTGGGGGTGGGGGATCCAGTCAGAAAAGGAGCAAAGTACAATTATGAAAATTTAACAATTTAACTAATAATTAGAAATTTTGCAGTTTAAACAGTTGAAATACTTGAACAATATTTTCCTGAAATTTTCCACAATTAAAAACAATGTGATTTGGGTATGTAATGTTTATGACCGGCTTGGGTTGTACAATAGTATCCTAGTGATACGATACGGCTTATCCCCGTGTGTAAGAGGGGTAAGCTCGCACAATCAATATGCAATATGAGGGGTATTAGTCATAATACACTACACTACTCCCCCAATCCCACAATCAATAACAATCAATACTCTCGGAGAGAGTTCCGTGTTGCAAAGTGGTTTAATCTTGAAATATTACTATTATTAACTAAATTGAAAATAAACACAACCGTACTTGCCTTTGTTTACAACTGGATCGGGAGTTGACACCGAGAAGAGTTCAGATATATCCTCGAAACCCTACAGTTTGAGAACTCTGACTTAGAACCCAATTGGAAATCATTCTAGGTGTGCTAGTTACATTCTCTAAAATTTGATCCTAGTCAAGTTTTAGTTTGTTACAATTATACTACTATTACACGTTTATCGGTGCGAATTAATTTAACGAAATAAAAGTCAAGTTAACATTTATCGGGAAAAATTTGTACTTTCCGATTATTTAGCAAAACTTGGTATTTGTAATATATATAAAATTGGGTTTTTCTTTTAATGAGAAAAACGTGAAATTGTTTAAATTACAAACTTGAAAGTTTACTAATTATTTAGTGTGAGAAAATGTTATTATTTTTCCATATATAAAAATAAATAGCTATTATTATTTTACGCGTTTACGTCAAACCAACAAACCAGAAAAAAAATAAAAACTACATTACAATATTACAGGCTACAGAAAATAAAAATAAAAAGCTGGGCTTATGCCCTTACAATTATTTACATAAATGAATTAAAATAAGAATGGTAAACTGAACGCCGAAAAGCGGTCCATTCAGCCAGTAACTAGTTCTAAATAATAATTAATATTATTAAATATAAAATAAAAGAAAGGGTCTGAGACTTGGTCCAAAAATTATGTTTGCAAATAGCTAATGCCTCAACGTCCGAAACAATGCCGGTTTTGTTTGCATTTCGCTAAGGGCCCATTGACCGATACGGTCGTCGCCCGAAAGGTATCTAAAACCAACAAAACCAATCGAAAAAACCTTTTAATAATTATTTGCAAAGGCCGGTTTGAAAATAGTATTTTGAAATCATTTGAGAAAAATTAGGCAGCATCTCCTTTGTAACTGGGATAACCCAATCCTGGAAAAATGCCAAAAACACAATCAGTAAAATGTCCCAAACCAGGGATCCAAACAAATCCACAAATATTCCAACCCAGAAAATATCACAAAGCTAAAAACAAAACCCATCACAATATAACCACAGAATCGTTCCGAAACGAAGTTCAAAAAGTACCGAAAAGCCACAAAACCATTCCAAGAATTGTCACAGAACCAAAATAGTATAGTTTCGGAAAAATCCGAATTTAACTCAGAAATTCCAAGAAACCACAGAACCTAATCAAAACCAACCAAAACTAATCTCCATACCATGAGTAACAAACTCAAGGCCAAGAATCCAAACCACAACATCTAAACATCAAAGCCAAAAACTACCGAATCATTCCGAAATGGAATTCAGAAATTTCGAAAACACAACAGCAACTATCTAAACCGAATCCCATAACGGGATCGGGGACCGTGTCATCATCGACACTTAAGGGAGGGACACGGGGACACGAGATATACCTCGGGTGCTCGGCTAGAGCTCTCAGATGTATAAATAGGAAAAGAAGGCGAATCCTGCGAACTCGGAATAATCCAGAACACGCAGACAGCGGGATCGGAAACACGGAAAACCACGAACAGCAGGTCGGGGCACGTAACTCGGGTCTCGGGACCGAGCAGCAAAGGGGCGGCTGAGAGGGGCGCGGGGACAGGGGCTCTGGCCGGCCGGATCGGAAACCACAGGAGGTCGGGTACGGGACGCGGGGTGATGCGCGCAGGTCAGCGAACTGGGCGCGATCGGGAAGCGGCGCGCGGGGTTCGGTCGTAGCCGGCTGCGGGGTCGCCGGACAGGGGAGGCGGCGGGCGGCGGGATCCGCTCGGGGTCGCCGGGAGGGGTACGGTCGGGCTAGGTTGGGGCTAGGGATTTTGATTTAGGGAAAGGTATGGAGTGAGTGATGGAGGGGGATAAAGAGGGGTTTTATAGGGAGTAGGAGAGGAGTTATGGAAGAAGAGGGGGTGCTCCGTCGGCGGGGAGGCGAGGGGTCGGCCGGTTGTCCGTTGGGAAGGAAAGGGGGTCGGTTACGGGTTTGAGGAAAAAAAAGTTTCCAGCACACTTGAAAGAGAGAGAGAGAGTTTAATGTTCTGTGAAGAAAAAGGAAAGGAAATTCTTTCCTTAATGATAAATATATAACTTAATGTTTTTGTTCCAAAAACCGAGATCGGTTTCGGAAACGAAATTGAGACGGATTCGGGATGGGTCAGGCCAACTAAAAAAATCCAATTTTACTTATTTTGAAAATAATAATTTTTAATTTAACTATAAATAATAATAATAATTATTAATACTAAAAATTTATCTAATTAAAATTACGGGTTTCACACTGGGCGTGGCCTACGTATTCGTACCCGTATATCCGGGTGCGGGTCGTGACACATTTTTGTGGTAGCCCATGCAGGTCACTCTTTGCAATTAATGCGAAGTCGTGGTGGTACTTGAGCTTATCTGTACTACTATGAGCCTGCCATAGGATTAAGGTCGAGTCATGGAATATTTTAGAATTTTGATACTCAGTCACATATTAGAAACTCTCGGTAGATTCCAGAGATGACCCCTGGAAATCTTATTTCGAAAGCTTTTCAAATCTTTTCCCACTTATTTCTATTCATCTTAATTTTTGAAATATTTGTTCGTATCAAACTTATTCTTTCTTGGGATGAGTTGTGGATCCCAGAGGGAAGGTATAAGTTGAACTTATATATCCTCTAGGTTGAGAATCAAATATGATTTGCCAATCTTATATCAAGGTTGAGATTATTTAGATTATATTCCAGAACTTTCAATCTTGACCTAGATAGTACCTTTGGGACTTCTTCTGAGAACGTTTCCTAAATCCTGCATCGAAATCTGTTTTCGCTAGTTTCCATTTACTTATTCTTGATTCGTCGTTGAATTTTGAATCTTGATGTTCGTTCGTTGTTGACTTTGACTTTGTATCTAAGATCAGTTTTTCTGAATTGAGTTAAGATATTCTGATAAACATATTCGATGAGAACGATAAATGTCTACTTTATTTATGGAGTTTAGAATTTATCGCAGTCATACTAGCTAGCACGACAGGGATGTGGAGCCTGATGTTGGTTATACTATCCTAGTTATGGAATTTGGATTTTCTTACAGCCATACCGGTTGGCGTGGTAAAAATTCCAAATGGCATGATTTAGGGTGTATACCTTAGTTATGAACTCCATCGTTTATTGCAGCTATGCTTACTGGCGTGGGAAAAATTCTGGCAACATAATTTCAGGAAGGCGTGTATGGTTATCAGACTGTATCTTAAATCGGATCACTTCGTTATGACCGGATGAGCAAGAACAAATTATTATCATCATTCTTTCCCGTCTTGGTTAACTCTGTCTATCTACAGCCTAACTAGGATTTTCTCGACATGATTGTTTTGTGTTCCATCTTTCATGTGAATTGACTGAACTCTTCTTCGCTAGCCTCTTGGATAATTCTTCTTGTCCTTTCCGATAATTGTTGAAAGTGTCTCATGGATTGATTCAAGGAAAGTTTGAAAAGTAATTTATCCTTGTATTACGGAATCAAGAGTTTGCATCCAGAGAAATACTAGCGAGGCATGACTTCGGATAACGACATCATGGTTAAATATGTTTTTCGAATTCTACTTGGACCACTCCCTAAGCATTTTGACTAACATCTTCTCCTTTATTTTGCAAAAAATTGTTTGGAAATATTTTACGGATTTAGCCAAGTTAAGTTCAGGAACCTATATTATCTGGCGTGGCAGCTGTGCACTGCAGCCATCCGTTGTATTATGGAACAAGGAAGTTAATCGCAGCCAGATGCACACTAGCGCGGTAGTAACTTCATGTGACATAATTACGGAGGTATATCGTTCTTGTGTTTTACTTTGACTACGTCCTATGCATCTCGTTTGGCCTCATACTATTCTTGGAAATATTTTGACAATCTTTCCTGTCTTGCTTGACCCTTACCTTGTCTAAATATTGATATAAATTGCTAAACCCAGTCTTAGGCCCATGTTATCTTATATTTTGATGATTGGATAGCCAAACCTTGTTAATAGATTCTGTAGTATAACTATAATATGTTATTATGTGTGATTTTGATGAGTATATTTTTCTTGGGGATTCATTGGATAAGCTTGTAGGACAGATATGAGTGACTGACTATAGTGGACTTAGAAACCATTAAGAATGATAGTTTGATAGTATAGATTGATTTTAAGTTATCTAAAAAGGAGTAATGAAATATTATATTTTGTGACTACGGATCTAGGACTAGAATCTTGTGCTTAGATTTGAGAGTTGAACATTGTAAGACTTTGATGACCAAGTGATTATTGGTTATCTACAAACCATTTACTTATGATTGGAGGATAGATCGATATATGGAATGAAATAGAAGGAGAAAATATTGCGTGCAAGATCGTAAGATAGCAGTAACAAAATATGGACATATGTACATAGGTAATAAATAATTCGGTAAATGAATTAAAGTTTGAATTTGAGGGTTTATATTCAGGAGTTCTTGAGTAAAAGAAAGAAGGCTCAATGCCAAGATTAGGTTTTGAATGTATAATTTTATGGAGCTTGTGATTAATAGGATAAAGATACTTAGGACGGGATAAGGAAAACAAACAAATTGCTATTGAGATTGGAATTTTGGTTGATGGTCAATCATTGTTGATATATATGTACGTATCTCGAGGATGACCTATTTTTTAGAGTATACGTAAAGGTTCTTATTGATATGAAGATTCTTAGGGGTAAAAATAGACATAGTTTTTATGGAAGAAGCTTGTTGAACCTGAACCAAAATACCTGTAGAGAGAAACAACATAGATGATCACAAGGGTAGCAGATTGGGTACTGTAGCCATAGCAGTTGTATGTTTTAGCTTGACCTATTGGATGATTTTAATTTCGAGGACGAAATTTTTATAAGGTGGGTAGGATGTAAGTCCCCTAAATTTTTGAAATTATTTTTTGAATTTTCTAAATGAATTATTATCGATAATTCATTTTTATTTAATTAATTTTGATCATTAAATGCTCTTTACCATGACTTGGATTTCTAGAGCATCAGGGATGCCAGTCTCTGGAAACTTTCTTTTTGAAGTTTGTAGTAGACGAGATTATCTTCATGTTGATATATCGTGTCCCACTCGAACTTGTTCCGTTGTGCTCCATATGCTTCGCGCAACTTTCGGGTCAATTTACACCAATTTATTATCTGCCGTAATTCGTGACTTAATTTCCAACTTAATTTCGGGACCCGACATCGGTCCAATCCAATCGACCCAATATATGGCCCTGGCCTATTTTAGTCTACTATACACGTGCCACTTGCGTGCCACCGTTTTGATCTCCCTTGTGCTCATATTTCATCCATGATTTAATTGGTTTGAAAATTTTATTTTAATTAAATCTTGACCCCAAGCTTGTCCAACTTGACCCAACACCCAACCCAAATTGGTGTGACCCTACCATGTCTACCTATACACCCCACTGATATTTTTTCTTGTTTCCCCACTCAAAAATATCCTCCTCTTATACAAATATCTTATTTCTCTCTCTATTATATATATATATATATATATATATATATATATATATATATATATATATATACATATATATATATATATTTTATATATATATATATATATATATATATATATCTACATTTAAATCCTCACCTCACTCTCTCTCCTAACTCAATCCCCCCATGTAGCCGACCTCTACCTCTCTCTCTAAATATCTTTCTCTCTCTAAATATCTCTCTCTCTCTCTAAATATCTATTTATATAATATACACACACACACACACACACACACACACACACACACACACACACACACACACACACACATATATATATATATATATTATATCTAATCTCTCTCCTCTCCCATCACTCACTCTCTCTCTCTCTCTCTCCCATTATTACACAACCCCCCTTGCTATACACGAGCTGCCCATGCCCCCATTCTTTCTTATTCTTCACTTCCTCCTTCCTCTTCACACTTCTCATTCTCCTCCTCTTTCTTCTTCACTTCTTCTTCTTCCTCTACTTCTTCACCACCACCACCACTACCACCACAGCCGCCTCCCTCTTCACCTCCTTCTCCTCCTCCGAGTGGCTGTAGCAGCCATGGTCGTACACAAGTAGCCGCTGCGACAGCGTGCGAGCAGCAGCCCGTACTGCCCTAGCCGGTCGGCGACGACCGCGAGGCAGCATCGCGCAACGCCCACGCCTCAACCGCGTACCACCCCAGCCTGGCTGCCAAGACTCCAACGCACCACTGCATTGCATCATCGCACGGCCATGCGCGTGCAGCCAACAACTGCGAGCGCAGCAATGCGCGAGGCCAGCAGCACACGTGCGCGACAGCATGGCCCGTATAGCCACCACCGTACATGGCGACCTCTACGACCCCCCGGTGGCGACGACCTCAGGAGAGCCCCCCCGACATGTCCCATTCATCCCCAATGCGAGCCACGAAGGCTATTCGTGCATTTCGCACGAAATCCCGTCGTGACGCGCTCGGAATGGATTTGAGAATGGAGTTCTGTCGCAGCAACTTCGCAAGCACTTTTTTGGGAAATCCGACCATTGGATCGGCGATTTCTTTGCTCCATATCAATCGCGGTATATCCATCTTTGCTTCCCTCAATTTTTGTCCGTTAATTTTATCATTTGATACATCAAAACCGGCAACCAAGTTGACCGTTTAAATTGTGTTATTTTTGGATAGTTTTGCAGAGCCAACTTCGTCGGTTCGTATCTCCTCCATCGCAGCTGCGTCTAGCATGCCACTAGTACCTATGCGCAGCTGGTATAACCCTCTTTCTACCCCTCCAGTTTTGTTTCATTGTGAGCACGTTTGATTGGTTGAATTCGACGCCAAATTTGGCCGTCCGAATTCATAATTTCCAAGTTGTTAATTTCTATTTTTGAACCCGGGACTCCGAATTCAATTTCTGACACCACCAGTAGACTCATGGCGTCATTCTGGCACATTTTTATATAAAGTTTGTTAGATTTGGAGGACGTGGGCCAGGGCAAGCATTTCGGTACAAAACGGGCCCCAAAGTCCGGGTCAGCGGGACTTTTTGACGCCGGCTCATCGGAATTCAATTCTGGACAAACCGTTGAGATCGTATCATCATTCTGGACTCGTTAACATATAATTTGCTAGATTTTAGTGGACATTGGTTCCGGCACGTATTTCGGTGCAAGTCGAATACCAATATCCGGGTCAATGGATCATTTTGAGATCGGCTCATCGGAATTCAATTCTGGACATACCGTTGAGTTCGTATCGTCATTCTGGACTCGTTGACATATAATTTGCTGAGTTTTAAGGACATTAGCTCCGACACGCTTTTCTGTGCAAATTAGAGTTTCAATGTCCTAGTCAACGGACCAATTTGAGATCGGATCAACGGAATCCAATTCTGGATATACCATTGGGTTCGTATCGTCATTCTGGATTCGTGGACATATAATTTGTTAGGTTTAGTGCACTTTCATTTCGGCATATTTTTCGGTGCAAAACGGATCCGACACGGACACCGTTTTGACTCGAAATTACCTTTTTGCTCCTGTGTCCAAATTGGACTTATGGGCAGGCTATTCTAGCTATTTCAACCATTCTGGACACGTTGATAATGGTTGTTTCACCATCCGACAAGATCTGTAGGTTTTTACCCTATTATTATAATCTTTCTCCTTTTGTGGTATTTTGAGATCCGTCGATTCCAGTGATTTCACAACCGCTGAAATTGAATGTGTTGACTCTGTAGATGTTTATAGAGACTAGCTTTGATCCTGTTGACCTCGGTTGACTACTTTGACTGAACGTCGAAGTAGAGTCAACATTTGACCTAGGTTAGACTAGTTTTGACCTTGGTTGACCACAGTTGACTATTTTGACCAAAAGTCAACCGAAAGTCAATCGTAGCCTAAAATTGATTAGAACTGAACCGAAGTTGACCAGTTGACCCAAAGTCAACGTTAGTCAAGTTTGACCTAGTGTTGACCAGAGTTGACCAGTTGACCAAAAGTCAACTGTAAGTCAACCCTTGACTTAGATTGACCTAGTTTGACTTGCTTTGACTTGCCTTGACCTAGTTTTATTTAGTATGACTTGATTTTACTTCCAAACCCTTATATTGATACAATATTCCATCTATAGGTCCTCGAGGCACTGTTCTTGGACTCGGTCGACTTATCCATCACAACACAGGCGAGTACATTCTCTGATAATATTTCTGTTTTATAATATCGTCTATGTTTCTTGTATTTAGTGTAGATATTCTTGTTCTCTTGACACATAGTTCACACGGATTGGTATTTGACTGGATCCCGTCATGAGATGTTATTCTTGGTATTCTTTGGTATCTATTGTGCAAGTCTTTCTTGTTCCTTGTGCATTGTATAGACACGATTCCTGCGATGGCTAGCTACCCTTTCAGAAAATTGTGCGTTATGATGTGTCATGGTTGGATCCACTATACAAGTCAGGGGACGGGTAGTATTAGTATAGATATGTGGTAAAAGCCTATTGTGCACCCATTTTGCACCTATTGATTGTGAGTGTTGATCATACACCCCACGTATGGTTAGCCAGGCCTTTTACTATTGTGCAATGTCCCAAGCCGGCCACATATTATAGCTAGTACTCACACACCTAGATAGATGATTTTTGATTCTTGTACATGCCATGCTCAGTTTTACTTGCCTTGTTCTAGCTCTAGATTTACAGCTTACCTTGCCATGATACTCACATGTACATTTCATGATTTCTTGTATATTCTCTTTAATTACTGCTATATTTTCAATATCGTCTAACTAGAACTGTTATTTGAGATTTGTGCTCGTTCCATCCTGACTGGATATGTTGAAAATATTTTAGGAGTAGTTGTGCCCTCAGTATTGGACTACAGGATGTTGCTAGCTGGAGTGGTTCTCGGTATTCTTCACCGTGAGTTGTCTCTCAGGAGTTCTAGATCTGGTAGTTATTTAGTTTTGTTATTGTTTTCCTCTACTTTATTCTTGTCTCATATGATCCTTGTAGATTCTAGTTGTTCTAGTGATATTGCTATTATTTCTTGTCTTATCTTCCTTAGTTTTTGTGATGTGACATGAGTATATTTCTAGTTATGGATCTTTAGATGTTGTAGTTAGTATCGGGTACTTGACAGCGCTCTACCATCGATATTGCGGCGTAGGCTGGACGTGGTCTACGTATTCGTACCCGTATATCCGGGTGCGGGTCGTGACAGTGGCACAACGAAGAACGCACAAAGGACGATAGTGAATTGTCACATCCTTCGGATGGAGTGACGTAGAAATATTTTAATTTGTGTCATCCAGATTTTGCTTCAGAGCCTAGAAATGTACGTCTGGCGCTATGTTTTGATGGCTTTGCCCCTTTCGGGCAATCGGGATCTCAATACTCCTGCTGGCCGGTCATTCTTACCCCTTATAATCTGCCACCATGGATGTGTATGAAGACTCCTTATATGTTCTTGACTGCTATCATATTCGGTCCCAAAAATCTGACGAAGAACATCGATATATATGTTTACAGCCGTTGGTAGATGAGTTGAAACAGCAGTGGGAGATCGGCGTCGCGACCTATGATATTTTCAGGAAACAGAACTTTCAGATTAAAGCTTCACTAATGTGGACAATCAATAATTTTTCAGCATAAGTTATGTTGTCGGGATGGAGTACTCACGGAACCATGTCTTTTCCGATATGCATAGAAAATAGTAAGGCGTTCCGCCTTAAGCTTGGAGGAAAAATTTCTTTCTTTGACTGTCACCGTCAATTTTCAGCATAAGTTATGTTGTCGTAGACACGACACGAGCCACATGGGACCTCGTGGTCATGTCCACGTGTAGCCCACATGTTGGGCTACACACTCGTGCAAACACGAGGTGTCCAAGTGTCGTGTCCGCGCGACACGACGCACGCGAAGTCGGCTCCGTGCGTGCACTGTCAGTGCACGACCAGTGCACGTGTCCTCGTGCCTTCGACACGACACGAGGTGTCGTAAAATTTTGGGGAAGTGTGCACAGACACTGCCTCCGTGTCCACACCAATTTTGGCGTGTCGAAGTGCCCTGTGCAGTGTGTACGAACAGTGTGGTAGCAGGGCATTGTGCGTGCACTGTCACAGTATGTTCGTGTCGATTTTTGACACAAAATCGACACAGTGTCGTGCTCAGTCAAGTGTAGATGTAAACAACAAGTCTAGGGCTACGTAAATATGTAATTAGTTCTATATTTTAACAAAATCAAAACCTTTGGGGCATTTCATCAAACATGGTTTTTCTTCCTAGGATACGTGTCCGATACGGATACCAAACCAACCCTAGATTTCATCAAACTTGTCCCACAGCTAGGATATACCTATATGCATGAATTTATGATGAAAAAAACAGAATGTTAACTAAGTTTATGGGTATTTACCTATTGAGTGAAAACTCAAGTTTTTCAAGAAAATGAGGGGTGGTGTGTCCTCTTCACTTGTTGGTGTCCAAGTTCTTGTGTCTAGCTTGCTAGCCTCCCTTAGCACCCTCTAGGTTGTAGGAACCCAATGCAAAAGACTAGGAGTGATTTGGTTCAAATTTGAGGAAGTTATGAAGGTTTGATGAAAAAGGAATTTTCTAGGTTTTAAATTCATGTAAATTGATCATGAATGAATGTGATGGGGTTATATAGGAAGGGGGTAATGTAGGGGGGTGCCCTTGGCCGGCCATGGCAAGGGGGGTGTCCTTGGCCTTCCTTCATGGTGAAGGCAAGGACTTTAGTGCCAAAGTTGAGATTTTTTTGAGGGTTTTAAGGAAAAGATCTATTATGTAAATATCTAGATATTTACACTACTTTAACCAATGACTAAATATCTATCCTCAAGCTTCTAGGTTAGTAGCTAACCTCTAGATTAGGGTAAACTAGGTTAGGTACTAATCATGGAACTAACAATAATTAAATAATATTACAAACACATAATTCCAAATAAAATCTAGTAAATTACCAAAATACCCTTTTAGGCTAAAATCACTAATTTGATGTTCTAAGCCTATGGCTAGGCTCACATGGTCATGGTAAACTTCTAGGTTAAGGAATAACTAGGGTTTCCCTAGTTTAACCCCCAATTCACAAATCAACAAATTAAATGGTTTTACACTAGCCAAAAATTATCTAAAATCATAACATGCATAAATTATCCTTAATAAATGATTATAAATACAAAACTTCAAAATTATCCTAATTTTAGAAATGTGGGTGTTACAAGTCTACCCTCCTTAAAATAATTTCGTCCTCAATATTTAAAGACGAAACTGAAACTGATAAGAAGGATAGAAAATCATACCTCAAGGTACAAATAGATAAGGGTATCGCTCGCGCATCTCATCCTCCCGTTTCCAGGTGGACTCTCCTGGAGAATGATGCCTCCATGCGACACGAACCAGTGGTATCGTCTGGTTCCTCAATGCCTTCTCCCGTCGATCCAGAATCTCAACAGGCTACTCTGGATAACGAAGAGTAGGACCCACCTCGATCTCGGAATGATCAAGTACATGGCTAGGATCTGCCACATACCATCTCAACTGCGACACGTGGAATACGTTGTGAACTCCCTCTAATTCTGGTGGTAGGTCTAGCCTGTAAGATACGTCACCGACTCTCCCGCTGATAACGAAAGGGCCGATAAAACGCGGGCTAAGCTTCCCACCTCCACCAAAATGTATAGTGCCACGTGTCGGAGATATCCTCAAAAATACCTGGTCTCCAACCTATTCACAAACAAGGCCTCAATTTAATTATGATAATCAAACATGGTTAACAAAACACAAACAAGATAACCTAATTCTAATCCTATCTCTAAGCTGTACCTCAAACTCTAAAGGTCTGCGGTGGCTATCGGCCCAATGCCGATGTCTGTCCTGCGCCACGCGAAGTCGATCTCTGATGAGCTTCACCTTCTCTGCTGCATCCACAACCATCTCAGGTCCCAATAAAGCTCGCTCTCCAATATCATCCCAAGATAAGGGTGTACGACATCTACGCCCGTACAGTGCCTCGAAGGGTGACATCTTAATGCTGGCCTGAAAGCTGTTGTTGTATGCAAACTCTACCAAGTACAGGTGACTTTCCCAAGATCCTCCAAAGTCTAGGACACAAGTCCGTAGCATGTCCTCCATTGTCTGAATGGTCCGCTCTGACTGTCCGTCTGTCTAAGGGTGGTATGCAGTATTAAACTTGAGCTGAGTGCCCAAGCTAATATGCAAGCTCCTCCAGAAATGTGAAGTAAAACGACTGTCTCGGTCCGATACAATGCTCACTGGGACTCTATGAAGTCTGACTATTTGTCGCATATACATCTCCGATAGCTTCTCGGTAGACAAACCCACTTTGAATGGCAAGAAGTGGGCCAATTTGATCAACATGTCGACGATGACCCAAATTGCGTCCTTCTCTCCTGGAGTACGCGACAATCCCGAAACAAAGTCCATCGTGATGTGCTCCCACTTCCACTCCGGAATAGGCAATGGCTGTAACAGTCCCCCTGGCCTCTGTCTCTCTGCCTTTACCTGCTGCCAGATCAAACACCTGGCTACGAAGTATGCTACCTTGCGCTTCATCCCACTCCCCCATACATGCTCTCTCAGATCCCTATACATCTTGTTGGCTCCCGGATGTATAGAGTACTGAGAACGGTGGGCCTCCTGTATAACCTACTCTCGAAAGTCTCCACTGGGCACACACAGTCTGGAACCGTGCCTCAATGCGCCATTCCCTGCAAAAGTGAACTCATCGTCCGCAAATCCTGCTCTGACCTGCTCCCTGATGCATCATAGAGAAATGTCATCGAACTGAGTCGACTTGATCCTATCAATCAAGTCTGACTGAATCTGGAGGCCCCACATCTGTATCTGCACTCCCGGCACAATCACCTCGATCCCAAGGCTCTTCAAGTCCGCTAACAAGTGGCGATCCATCGTCAAACACATAGCTGCCGGATATCTGCTTAAAGCATCGGCAACCACGTTGGCCTTCCCTGGGTGATACTGCAGCAGAATATCAAAGTCCTTCATCAGCTCCAACCATCTGTGCTGCCTCATGTTGAGCTCCTTCTGCGTAAACACGTATTTCAAGCTCTTGTGGTATGTAAATATCTCCACGCGCTCTTCATACAAATAGTGTTTCTACAGCTTCAGAGCAAAGATAACTGCCGCCAACTCTAAATCATGGGTAGGGTAGTTCTTCTCGTGGGGACGTAACTGCCTGGAAGCATAGGCAATCACCTTCCCATGCTGCTGCAAGACACAACCCAAACCTTTTCCCGAGGCGTCACTGTAGATAGTGAACCTGCCTGATCCTGATGGCAATGTCAGAATCGGGGCTGTCGTCAACCGCTTCTTCAACTCATCGAAAGCGGCCTGACACTCCTCTGACCAGACAAACTCTACGTCCTTTCGGGTCAGCCTAGACAACGGCTCTGCAACCCGGAAGAAATCCTGGACGAATCTTCTGTAGTAGCCTGCCAATCCTAGGAAGCTCCTGATCTCTGCCACTGACGTCGGTGCTGCCCAAGCCTCAACTGCTGATATCTTCCTTGGGTCGACTGAGATCCCATCTCCAGTCACCACATGACCCAGGAAGTCAACTCTGTCCAGGAAGAACTCGCACTTCGAGAGCTTGCCGTAAAGCTGCTCCTGCCTGAGAGTCTCCAGGACCACTCTCAAGTGCTCCTCATGCTCCTCTTCTGTCTTCGAGTATACCAGGATGTCGTCGATGAACACCACCACGAACTTATCTAAGTACTGGTGGAATACCTTGTTCATCAAGTTCATGAACACCGTCGGGGCATTAGTCAACCCAAACGGCATCACCATAAACTCGAACTGGCCGTACCGCATCCTGAACGCCGTCTTCGGAATATCCTTCCTCTTTACCTTTACCTGGTGGTAGCCTGACCTCAGATCGATCTTCGAGAATACCCGGGCTCCGCTCAACTGATCGAAGAGATCGTCGATTTGCGGCAGTAGATATCTGTTCTTGATCGTCAGACTGTTGAGTGCCCTGTAATCGATACACATCCGTACCGACCCATCCTTCTTCGGTACAAAGAGTACCGGTGCACCCCAAGGTGAAGAACTAGAGCAGATGAAGCCCTTGTCCTGCAACTCATCCACCTGCTTCTTCAATTCCACCAACTCGCTGTTGTTCACTCGATAGATATGCTGAAAAATCGGTTTCGCACCTGGAACCAAGTCTATCGAGAACTCAACGTCTCTGTCTGGTGGAAGCCCAGGCAATTCCTCTGGAAATACGTCCATAAACTCAGCTACCAATGGATGTGGAACTGGCTGCTCCTCAATCGAAACTCTGCAGAAAACTCCGCTAGTCTGCTCTGCCTGCCGTCGGGAATATACAAACTCTGGCTCATCTGGCGCTCTAAACAGAACTCTACCCCCGCGGCAATTTATGCTGGCATGGTGCCTGCTCAACCAATCCATACCGAGTACAATATCGTAGTTCGGTAGTGGCATCACGAGCAAACACACATCCAACTCTCGGCCTCCCAAAACTACTCTTCGTCCCTTGTAAACATCACGAACGAGGATAATGCCACCCCCAGTCGTGATCTTGCAAGTCCTAGACAATGATTCAGATATAACATGATGTCTAATCGCAAAAGATACTGATACAAAGCTATGGGAAGCCCCAGAATCGAACAATGCAAAAGCTGGAATAGAGTCGAGAAAAATAGAACCTGCTATCAGCTCTCCAGTAACCTCAGCATCCTCTGCTGCCATGGCGTAAGCTCGCCCCTGCTGTCCACCCCTGGCCTGATGCTGGTGCTGGGTGAACCTCTGCTGCTGAGTCGGCAAAGGTCCCTTCTGCTGTCCTGCCGGAGCCTTGGCTCCGCCTTCCTGAACTGGTCGTCCCAAAGACATGGGACACTCCCTCAGCTGGTGGTCTCCGGAACCACATAGTAGACACCTGCCAAGCCTCTTTCTGTAGTCATTCCATCCATGACCCTACTTCTTGCAGAAAGTGCAACTGACGACCAGCTGCCTGGGTGCCTGCTGCTGGTGCCTCGGCTGCTACTGCACCTGCTGGAACGGCCTCTGCTGCTGGAATGGCCTCTGCTGTTGGTGCTGAAAATGAGGCCTCTTAGCCTGTCCTCCACTGCTGCCAGCTCTCTGAGTGTCGCGACCCCTCTTGAGCTTCAGCTCAAGATCATCCTCAGCCGCCATCGGACCTGCCAGAATCTCCTCAAAAGTGGCATTCCTGTCACTCTTGGTCAAGGACTTGACCTCCTTGACCAAGCCCTTCCTGAATCTCCTCGCCTTCGCTGTCTCGCTAAGGCCCTCCACAAATCTGCTCAACCGACAAAACTCACCGGAATACTCCTCTACAGTCTGGTTCCCCTGAACCAGGTTCTCGAACTGGGTCTCCAAGGCACCGACTGCCTGATCCGGGAAAAACTTCCCCTTGAAGAGCTCCTTGAAAGCTCCCCATGTCTGTCCTGGAGTGCCAACTCTCGGGTCCGTCTGATACCAGGTACGGGCAAGATCTCGTATCTGGCTGGCTGCTGCCTCTATCTGGAGTCCGGCTGGTATCTCTGCCAGTCGAAAAATCTTCTCAATGTGCTCAATCCAGTCATCAGTATAACGAATCCCCTCTGTCCCCAAGAAGTTCCTGGGGTTCATCTTCTTGAACTTCTGAATGCCCGGAATCCTCTGCTGTCGCGGCTGTCCCGATCCTCCCTGTGGCTGGACAGCCAACCTCTCCACCGTCGCTCTAGCCAGCTGATGGACCTCATCTATGCCCCTGGTAAACTCCGTCGTCTGACGCTGCTGCTGGGCCTGCTGCATCTCTAGGAAATGCTGAAAATATGCAAATATCTGTGCAGCATCCACTAATCCAGATGGCATCGGCGGCTGGAACTGCGGCTGGTGCTGCTGAAACTGTGGCTGACGAAACTACGGGTGAGGTATGTCTGGGGTAGCTGGGATGGTCCCCCGAATAGATAGAGGTGCACCCCCAAATGTGGCAGAAGCTCCCACATGAGCTGGAGTAAGGGGAGCTGTGGTCCCCGGGTCCTGGTGAGCTGGACGAGAGGTGGCAGACCTCTCAGTGGTGTCACTTGGACCGAGATGCTGCGATCGTGTCTCCACCATCCTGAAGACAGATCAACAAGAAAAATCAATACGGAGAAGAAACGATATAGTCAAAGGAGACAATTTATTTTCAAAAGAAAGGCAATATCAGCAAGAATTTAGATATCAGGGATTTAGATAAGAGTTTTTTCCTAATGTGAATGAGTACCTCGAAACTACATCCTATTTTCTACTGCAGGCTGTGGCGATACTCTAGTTCGAATACCACCACATAAACGGGACCTGCATGGGCCACCACTAAAAATGTGTCACGACCCGCACCCTAGAGTAAGGGCACGAGACGTGGGTACGTCCAGCCTACGCCGCAGTATCGGCGGTAGAACGCTGTCCTAGGTCAATCATCTAACAATATAAAGGTACCTATACAGTTTATACTCTCCGAATGGAGGTGACATAACAATATACAGTCTCAATCACATCTAAGGTAGAAAAATGAAAGACAGATAGATAGATAGTAACTCAAAGGGAACAGTAGCATAGATGAAATAAGTCTAAGTGTCTAGGATACATAACATCCAGAATGTCAACCCAAAATACAAATAAGTCTAAGTGTCTATACATCTCAACATCTCAAAATACAACTTAGAATATGAGACAAAATAATAATGTAGAAAATGACTGTCTAGCTAAACTAGCCTAGACTACTGGGGCAACATCCTCAGCTGCAGGTGGATCCTGCTGAAGGTCCTCAACACAAGTGTCATCTAGTCCTGCTCCATAATACGTAGTCACCCATGCCTCATCCTCGTCCTCTGTAATATTTTCAACAGGTCCAGTCAGGACAGAAACGAGCACAATACACACACAGTTCATATCAGGTTAGGAAATACGATACAAGCAATAGAGTAAAATACAGGAAGTGCTGAAGGAAATATACGCTGTAAAAGAAATAGCTGTAAAGAAAATATCTACTGTATATAGAGAACTGTAAGTGGCTAGTGATGTAGAGTACAAGATAGGCATGTGAATGGCTAAAATTTATATATAATTACACTACTGAGTTTATACATGATTACACTACTTTAGAATTATTCACATGTCTACTTCTACTCCCCCGTTTCCCCAATCAATACACAAGGATCTAGACAAGTTACGTTATTATACATTACTTCACATGAGGCTCATAAATGAGTATACGTGAAGTTATACATGAGGGCTCAGTGAATCATGAGAGTACATGATCACATGAGTGCACATGCATGATGGAAGCATAGGAGTACATGATGACAGTGAAACGCACGTAACATGAAGTACCCGATGCTCCCGAGGGGGATAACATCTCATGTAAAGATCCATATAGTCCAATCCATGTTACCAACGTGACAGCATCAAGTAAAGTAATCTAGAGCGAGAAAGTAAAGCCTGAACAAGTATGAAACGGTCAGAGAATGTACTCGCCTGATGTATGAATGTCTGTAGAGAATATGCTGTCTGAGGAGAGGTGTCTGGCTCCTGATCAGAGCAACACAAGTCACAATGTATTCTAAATAGTAAAAATAAAGTTTACTATGCATACTACATGATTCTAGGTCAATCTGGTCAAAAGACAACTCTTGGTCAACTCTGGTCAACTCTAAAAGTCAACTAGGTCAAACTAGTCAAGTTAGGTCAAACATGGTCAGACTAGTTAGGGTTTAGTCAAACTAGTCATTCTAGGTTAATTCAAGTTCAATCTAGGTCAACTAGGTAGGTCATGGGTCATTAGGTCAATTAGGGTTAGCCCCTAATGGCCATAGGCTAGTAACTTAGACCATAGGCTAATTTCATATAGGTTTCCATATAAACCTATATCTAGAAAGTCACATATATATACAAATCTATATATATATAGATATACACAAGTCTATCTACTACATATATATCAATATGTATACACTATATATAATTCAAAAATCACACACACATATATATATAATGACACATATATATATATATATATAATATATAATATATATATATATATAATATATATAATAATACATGTATAACATATATAGATAGTGAGAGAGGGAAATAATGAGAGAGAGTGAATTAGAGAGAGAGAGAGTGATACTGATACAAGGGGGCATGGTGTGTGTGTGTTTAACAGTGAGAGGGGGGGGGTGTTCCCAGATTTCTGGAACCCAGAAATCAACACACACGCACGCACAAATACATATATATATACCTATGTATATACACACGTATATACCCATGTATACACCCTAAGACACACACCTAAACACACAATACGTATATACATTATATGCAATATAGATACACACAGAAATACGCATATGTATTACACAATTTTAGTTAGAAATTTATTTTGAAACTCATAAGTACCAAAATTAAGAACCCAGAAATCACTATTCATAGGAAAGTAGGTAAAGCCAATACCCGACCCAAACCGAGCTAAGGCTCGAAACCCAAGGTTGGTAACACTAGCCCTAGGTGTCCTCTAGTGTCCTAAGTGTCTGACACGACACCATGATACGATTCGAAGTGTCAACCACTCTCAAACCCGAAACGGGTAAACACTGACACAGTGAACTGTCACCGCGTCGTGCACGCGTGCACCTAGCTCTAGGACACGACACGCGTGTCTAGGAGTCTTGTGCTCGTGTCCCTAGGTTCGCCTAGGGTTAGTCTAGGGGTAGGGTAGCCTGCACAGTGTCCACGTGTCCTCAGGACACAGTACGAACACCGTATCAGTCGAGAAAACTCGACTGATACACGCAGTTATGCAGCGTCGTGCAGCGATGCAAGTGTCTTGTGGACACGACACGAGCCACGTGGGACCTCGTGGTCATGTCCACGTGTAGCCCACATGTTGGGCTACACACTCGTACAAACATAAGGTGTCCAAGTGTCGTGTCCGTGCGACACGACGCGCGCGAAGTCGGCTCCGTACGTGCGTGCACTGTCAGTGCACGACCAGTGCACGTGTCCTCGTGCCCTCGATACGACACGAGGTGTCATAAAATTTTGGGTAAGTGTGCACAGACACTGCCCCCGTGTCCACACCAATTTTGGCGTGTCGAAGTGCCCTGTGCAGTATGCACGAACAGTGTGGTAGCAGGGCATTGTGCGTGCACTGTCACAGTGTGTCCGTATCGATTTTCGATACGAAATCGATACAGTGTCGTGCTCAGTCAAGTGTAGATGTAAACAACAAGTCTAGGGCTACGTGAATATGTAATTAGTTCTACATTTTAACAAAATCAAAACCTTTGGGGCATTTCATCAAACATGGGTTTTTTTCTAGGATACGTGTCCGATACGGACACCAAACCAACCCTAGATTTCACCAAACTTATCCCACAGCTAGGATATACCTATGTGCATGAATTTATGAAGAAAAAAAATAGAATGTTAACTAAGTTTATGGGTATTTACCTATTGAGTGAAAACTCAAGTTTTTTAAGAAAAGGAGGGGTGGTGTGTCCTCTTCACTTGTTGGTGTCCAAGTCCTTGTGTCCAGCTCGCTAGCCTTCCTTAGCACCCTCTAGGTTGAAGGAGCCCAATGTAAAAGTCTAGGAGTGATTTGGTTCAAATTTGAGGAAGTTATGAAGGTTTGATGAAAAAGGAATTTTCTAGGTTTTAAATTCATGTAAATTGATCATGAATGAATGTGATGGGGTTATATAGGAAGGGGGTAATGTAGGGGGGTGCCCTTGGCCGGCCATGGCAAGGGAGGTGTCCTTGGCCTTCCTTCATGGTGAAGGCAAGGACTTTGGTGCCAAAGTTGAGATTTTTTTGAGGGTTTTAAGGAAAAGATCTATTATGTAAATATCTAGATATTTACACTACTTTAAAATGACTAAATATCTATCCTCAAGCTTCTAGGTTAGTAGCTAACCTCTAGATTAGGGTAAACTAGGTTAGGGACTAATCATGGTACTAACAATAATTAAATAATATTAAAAACACATAATTCCAAATAAAATCTAGTAAATTACCAAAATACCCTTTTAGGCTAAAATCACTAATTTGATGTTCTAAGCCTATGGCTAGGCTCACATGGTCATGGTAAACTTCTAGGTTAAGGAATAACTAGGGTTTCCCTAGTTTAACCCCCAATTCACAAATCAACAAATTAAATGGTTTTACACTAGCCAAAAATTATCTAAAATCATAACATGCATAAATTATCCTTAATAAATGATTATAAATACAAAACTTCAAAATTATCCTAATTTTAGAAATGTGGGTGTTACAGGGCTCCTTCTTTTGACCCTGCTGTCCCTCTAGTACCCTCTCCTACTGTGACGACACTCCTTGACATGATGTCGCCAGAGCAGCTACGCCAACTTCTAGGCCATGTCTTTGATACCCTGCCGGCACACATGTGGAGGAGTATCTTCGTCGGGCGCAGCAGGGATTACCATTAGCGGACGATCCACATCCTCCTTCTCATTGATGTTATTGTTTTTGAATGTTTGGAAATATTTTTTAAATGTTGAATATTTGTGAAATTCGGATATTTTCATATGGATAATGGTGAATGTTTGGGATAATGGTAGATATTTGGATATTAGTTTGTGATGGATGTTTGGATATTAGTGTGTGATGTATGTTGGTTTGTGTGATGTATTTGTGATAGATATTTGTATATTGGTGTGTGATGTATATTGGTTTGTTTTGTGTGAGGTGTGATGTATATTGTGATGTTTCGATGTTTCGGATGTTGTACGAACAGGGAATGCTATGTTTTATGCAATTTTTTAAAAACTTTTCCAGTTAGCGACGGACTTGCGTCTACAAAGCGACGAAAGGTGACGGCTGTGCGACGGAATATCCGTCGCTAACTGGAGAATTTCTAGTTGGCGACGGATATCGACGGATTAGCGACGGAATATCCGTCGACAAGGTTCTGGAACTATGAAGATTTCCAGAACATAAGCAACGAATAATCCGTCGCTATGCCATCGCTACGTCGTCGTATTAGCGACTAATTTGTGACAACCGAGCGACAGATTAACCGTCGCCAAGGTTCTGAAAATAAGAAAAATTTCAGAGCCTAAGCGACGGATATCTTGTCGCTAATCCGTCGCTCTGCCGTCGAGTATTAGCGACAATTAGCGACGGATTGGCGACGGATTTTGCGTACCAGAAACTCTGATATACGGTTACCGACGTATTACCGACGGACTTGTCCGTCGCTAAAAAGTAGTATCAGAAACTTTCTGATACTTACTTTGACAGAAATCCGTCGGTTAGCCGCGCTAAATGTACGATTCTTGATGACGGCAATCCGTCGCTAAGCCGTCGAATGACGACAACTTAGCGATGGACTTTTTTTTAGCGACGGGCTATTTTTTGACGAATTTTTTTAGCCAAATTTCGTCGGCTAGTCGTCACTAAGTCGATTTACCGACGGATATGGCCGTCGCTAATTCGCTATATTTTAGTAGTGTATGTGATCAAGTACATACGTGTTATACTCACTACTTCACTAGTTCACTAGCTATACATACAAGTCCCTACTCTACACTGTCTAATACCTATACTCTGTGTCCTTTTTCAGCCAACATATGAGGTTGGTCCACCTGGTAGACACATACAACCAGGAAGACCAAGGGCACTACTAAAATAACCCCTTTTAGCGACGTCAGCATACGTCGCTAAAAAAGGAAAATCCGTCGCTAATTTCTATTAGCAACGTATTTAGCGACAAAAATGTCACATATAGGCTTGTCGCAGATTATAATTTCGTCGCAATTCGTCGCTAGTTGCGACGTCATGTTTAGTGTCGCTAGACGTCGCAATATTAGCGACAGATAGCGACGTCATCATACATCGCCACTATAGCGATGTAGGGCGACCACTTAGCGATGCCGTCAACTTTATATATGATGACATGGCATGGCAGCCACGTCAGCATTTTAGCGACGCCTAGCGACAACTTTAGCGACGTCAGCTCTCAGGTGGTCATATGCAATGTCAGCAGTATAGCGACGGATAGCGACGTTACGTCACTATTTGGCGACGTATAGCAACGTGTACTGTACGTCACAAAATGTCGCAGATGTTATAAAAAAATTAAAAAAAAATTGGTATTTTTGTTATGCTGTGTGTCTGTGTTTACAGTGTGTGTGAAGTGCAGTATTCGAACCATCGACAGTTTTGCTTATTGTTCTATGTTTTATCTTGGATAGAAAGAGCAACAGTTCAGGGTGCACTTCTCAGAGCTTCCTCTTCACGTCCTTCACCTTCTCGAGATCCTTTACGACGTCCCGAGAAAGTGAAGGACGTGAAAATGAAGCTCTCAGAAGTACACCCTGAACTGTTGCTCTTTCTATCCAAGATAAAACATACAACAGTAATCGAAACTGTCGATGGTTTCGAACACTGCATTTCACATTCACTGTAAACACACACATCATCACAAAAATACATATTATATTTTTTTAAAATTTGGACAGTACCTCCTTTGTATATCAGATCATCGCTTATAACCCAGCGTAGGTATATTTGTCATCCCCGTCGCAGATATCATCATAATTAACAGTCTCCCATCATAACAGTCTATAACTAATAGATGAATAACAGTCTCCCATCATAACAGTCTACAACTAAAATTATACATGTACTCAATGAAAATACTAACAAATTAAATATTACCAATATACATGTCCAACAAACATACATGTCCAACATAGTCAAATAAAATTCAAAATCAGTGTACAGAACGGTGAATGGGCCCATAGGGCCAATAAATACAAAGATGTTAAAAAATCTACTGGATCACTGAGGACCCCTGTCGTGCATCTGGGATAGCATGTACTCATACTGCTCCTGTGTGAGCTGTACCGTAGGGGCAGTAGGAGGCAGTGCAATGTCTGGGGTCGGTGTCGTCGATGGACTGGGAGGACGTATCTGCTCCAGCTCTCGCAGTCGCTCACCATAAACAGCAAGGGTACTCACCACCCTCTCAGTACTCGCCTCAAGCGAAGCCGATACCTGAGTGAGTGAGGCAGACATGCTCCTCTGCGATCCCTTCAGCTCGACCTGTCTACGCTCTGTACGCTGCGTAGACTCGGTGAGCGTGTGCAAGCTGGCAGCTATAGCCTGCTGCAGACTCATCAGCTCCTGTATACTGCGCTTGACCGCATCAAATCATCCGGTAACGATCGGAGGGTCGGATCGTCGCTCGACCGCATCAAAAATCTGCTGCTGCAACTCGCGACGCAGCTCCTCGATCTGACGACGAATATCCTGAGCTCGTGACGATGCCTGCGAAGCCGGAGACTGCGCACTGACAGAGGGGGCCCGGGATGACTCTGAAGCCAAATATGCGCCGTAGGATCCCGTACCGTAGTACGTACCCTTCTGAAGACCGCCAACGGCGGTCATCCATGGGTCGTCTGGCGATGGAGCTGTAGACGGTGGGAGAAAGTACCAGCCCCTCCCTCTGCTGGCGCACTAGCAGCAGCAGCCGTCTCCTCCTGTAGCCGAACAAACTCGGCCTAGAACATGTTTGCTAACGTGTAAGTGTTTGCTAAAGTCTATATTGATATCTATTTTCCTGTTTTCTAAATTATAGTAAATTAATATAAAGATAGAACGTACATATGCCTGCGTCGCCCTCTCGTCAATGAACTACCCAGCCCTCCGATAGGTGACCAGGAAGACGGTCACCATGTTCGGGTCCTCACCCTTTTTTACCTGTTAAATATATTATCTATTAAGAATTAAACATTCTATCGAACTATATATAAATTAATGTCCGTCATAGGAAACGTACCGGACGACGAAAATGCTCTGTCGTCGGAATGGAGCCACCACACCACTTACCGGCGCTCGACCACGCCACCTTGGCCTTGTTAGACCGCTCCTGGTACTTGGGCTCGCTGAATCTAGCCTTCATCGCAGTCCACTGCTCTGGCGTGATCCAACCATGGATCGGCTGTCCGGAGCGATCACGAGACTTCTGGTCGTGGATCGCATCACGGATGAGCTTGGCTGTGACGGCAGAAAATTGGCCCTCGATCTTTGCCGCCCGGTGTTGGATAGAAATAGGTCCTCTACAAGAAGTAAAATAGAAAAGTTGTATAATATACACAAATGATTATTAAATTTAAAAATAAACAAAATTTTTACCTTGAAGTGGGCGAACCAAAGGCCTTCCTATCTGCGGGAGCATCTGAGTAGTTAATCCAAGGCCCACCATAGTTCTGCCTCAGAAATACCTCCAGCTGTCTTTGTACTGGAGAAGGCCGATATCTATAAAATAAAATTTTCATGAATTATATGTACATATAATCATTTGAGAAATATATTAATTAATTAACTTACTTCGTCCCCGTCCGTCCAAATCTCCATACGCGTCTCGCCCGGGGGAGCGCATGGAGGGTCGCTCTCACCTCCTGCCTGGGCAGGATCAGTCTGATCGTCGTCCTCCATATGCTCGGCGTCGGCTCCCCCCATGGAGCCGTCGGCAGGAGGAATGCTGGACGGGGATCAGGAATGCTGGACGCGGGATCAGGAAGGCTAGACGACGAGGAAGGAGTCGCCAACCTACTGGAACTGCCATGTCCCGATAATGGACCGGAACATAACGGTACGATGGCGTACTCGGAGATGTGGATGAGGGTACGAAATCGCCATCCCCAGCCCGAGGCTGACGGGACTGCCTAATATAAAATCCTCCGCGTCGTCCAGATGGTCTAGTCATACCTGATAATAACATGTGACAATAAAACAAAAAACATATTTATATGATAGACATCACAGATTTTTGAAAAATATCATAGTCACAGATAAAAGTGTCAATAAAGTGTCACTGAAGTGTCACAGATTTATATGATAGAAGTGTCACTAAAGTGTCAAATATGATGATAAAACAAACGTACAGATTTAATCATCTTCTAAAAATTCATCTAGTTCGTTTAGCTCATATACTTCTTCTTCTTCTTCTTCTTCTTCTTCTTCTTCTTCTTCTTTTCTTCTTTCTTCTTCTCTTCTTTTCTCTTTCTTCTTTTTTTCTTCTTCTTCTTCTCCTCCTCTACATCTTCACTTTCATCTGCATCTTCCTCTTCAGATAATTCTACTTCTTCTACACAATTAGATGTGTAATGAGAACTTCTGTCGTGTCCACTTCTATAATATTTGTTACAAGGGTAGTTCATCCTCTTGATAAGCTATATCGTCAACCTCAAAGGTATTTCTAGCTTTGGTCTTGCATACTGCCCACCAGTCCGACCTTGTTGTTCCCCATTTAGGATAACTTGTGAAGTACACGCTGAGCCTGACTTGATAGGACAAATGGTTCATAGGCTTGATATCGACGCCGATAGTTTATATCAACAAGACCGTGCTTGTCTACTTTCCAACCTTGACCTTCAATCGGATCGAACCAATCACCTGAATAACACAATCTTAGCAGGCTCTATTCCATACTATATGTCAGCTCCACGATCTCCCGTAGCACGTCATAGAAATCGTTGCCCGCATCAACATCTTTGTAGTTCGAAGATCTGATACACAAACAGATGTTTTTTGGTGGAGTCGAGATCCACAAAGTTGTCTCTGATCGGACAAGTTGTTGACTTGAACCTAAATCCATTAACACAGTAGCTTGGCCATATTTTTGCAGCATAAATTGTCCTTGGCTAGCGTTCTAATAGACTCATTCTCAAGTCTTGCGTATGGACGATCGACCTAAATACAACGAAAGAAGCAATTAAGCTCATTCTCAATCAAGTGCATATACAGAAGGTAATTACAGAGTTCTCAAGTCTTACATATGCACTTAACCATAATGGAAAATAACGTCTTATTTCTTGTTCTAGTTCTTCTTCTTTATGTGTGCCTACCTGAACTCACATCATCATTAAATATGCGAAACACATCGTGCAATTAATGTAATAGTATAATAATCAACACTATTAAAATAATATAGACGTATTAATTACTTACCCCTCCAGTTTCTCTACTTCCTCCTCGTCGCAGTTGAGTATACATACACCTGAGCAGCCCTTAGCTCATCATCGTTCAGATATCTCTTCTTTATTTTACCCGATGGCTTTCCTGGAGCATTGAATACCTTCAGTATTGTATCATTACTTTCATGATCTCCGTCATCGTTTCTGGAAGCTCTCGTTCTATTAGTTGCAACATGAGGCTTGAAATACATCGAACAAAAGTTTATAATCTCCTCGAGAACATAGGCTTCAAAATAGAACCCTCGACCTGTGTCTTATTTTTTACCTTTTTTTAGGTGATTCAAATGTCGTTCGAACGGGTACATCCATCGATATTCGACGGGTTCCACCCACGTGCCTCATGGATAGATGAATCGGCAAATGCTCCATAAGTCGAAGAATCAGAGGAAACACCTCTCTAGCTTGCACAGTGTTACCGCAATGTCCTTCTCTTGCTTTTCTAGACGATCAACGAGCAATTTCTTAGAACAAAGATCCCTGAAGAATATGCTAGCTCCGTCAATGGATCCCAAACTGCCTGCGGTAAGAATTCCCAAAATGCAATCGGAATTAACCTCTCCATGAATACTGACAGTCGTGGCTCTTCATACCCGTCAATTTGTTTTCCTTTAGGATCGACACATCTTCTCAGATTTGACACATATCCATCTGGAATTTTAGGCCCTGGATCCACCGACAAAGTCTCACTTTATCCTCCTTGTCCAGCGAGAAAATTGACTTCGGCAGGAACTCTTTTCCATTCTGCTCTATCAAATGCAACTCAGGGCGTTTGCATATTTCTTCTACGTCAAACCTGGCCTTGGGATTGTCTTTCGTTTTTTCCCGTTACGTCCATCACAGTATTATTATGTTACAAACACATTCTTCTCAATATGCATGACATCAAGATTATGTCTGTCAGATTGGTACTCCAATGATATCAGTCCCAGAATATCCTCTTTGTCCAGTTATGATCTCTACTAAATCCATCGCACTTGTACCCAGTTGTAGGATCTTCGATAGCACTTGGAAAATCTCTAACCTCCTCCCATATCGTGGCTCCGCACCACCTTTGCGGTGGATCACCCTTCTCTACAACGCCGGCACGGAATGCATTCATGTTCCTTCTGAACGGATGATCTTTTGGCAGAATTGCCGATAACAATCAAAGAAGCACGGTTTTTCCCTCCGTGTTTTCAAGCGGAAAGCCTTACTACGGTCTATGCAATACGGACATGAGAGACTGCCATGAGTGCTCCATTCAGATACATTCCATAGGCCGAAAGTCGTTGATGGTCCACATAAGGGTTGCCTTCATCTGAAAATTCTGCTTCCTGGAAACATCGTACGTGTTAGCACCTACTTCCCATAACTGATTCAACTCATCTATCAA
>JANAVB010000128.1:0-16420 GCA_029216955.1 Iris pallida | reverse complement strand
TGAGGACCTTATCAGCCGTATCAGAAAAAAACTTGAAGGATGGCACCACGCGACCCTGTCCCCAGGAGGGAAGATGATCCTTATCAAGCACGTCCTCACTTCTATACCCATCTACCCTTGCGGCTTGCTCCCCCCCAAGATAGTGCTTTCTTCGATCGAGGGCATCTTTAACAACTTCTTTGGGGGCACAGTAATGGCCATGACAAGCACCATTGGGCTAGTTGGGATACCATGGCGCGTCCTACTAAGGAGGGGGGTCTAGGATTCACCAAACTCTTCTATATTATTAAAGCCTTCTCGATGAAACTGTGGTAGAAAATCCGTACGGCTCAGAACTTATGGACCAGGTTCATGAAAGCCAGATACTTCAAGCACATCCACCCGTCGATGACCATCTCTAACAGCAGATCCTCTGCGGCGTGGCGACGTATGCTCGTTGGGTGTTCTCTAGCAGAACCAGTGATGCATCTCCGGGTGGGTGATGGGGACTCATCAGCTTTTCACGAAAGGTGGGCTAGAGATACCCTGCTTTACAACCTCTCAGAAGCCCATAGGAACTGCAAGATCAAGGACATGTGGGACCCCACTGATAACACATGGAATTGGATCAAAGTCCTAGAGTGGGCCGGGCCTGAGGCTGTAGAGAGCATTCGTAGTAGCAGATCGGCGATCGGATGCGACAACGATGAGGTACGGTGGTCGGCCGAAGCCTCGGGCCCCTTCTCGGTCAGATCGGCTAGAAGAATGGTCCAAGGTACAGCGGTGCCCTCTCCTAACATTGCTTTCTTCTGGCAGACATGCATCCCCAAGAAGTGGTCATTCATCATTTGGAGAGCCCTTCGTAAGATCTTACCAACCGATGACACGCTCAACACTATTGGGTTCAGCCTAGCTTCTGCGTGCACATGCTGCACGGATCGTCAATCGGAAATAATGGACCACATCTTCTGCCAGGGAGACCTACCGGTAAAGGTCTGGAGTATTATTTCCCAATGTTGCAGGATGGACCCAGAGGGAGGGTGCTTCGACAACCTTGTAGTGGCTTAGGGCTCGGTGTCCCACGGCCACCAGATCGTAGCTGCGCTGTGACGTGGGTAATCTGGAAGAATCGCAACAAGGCAAGATATAAAGGTCATTAATATTCTGCTGACCAGCTTATGGGGGAAACTATTAGGCAATGCAGTAAGCAGAGATCTCGCTGTCTTTACGGCCAGGCTACCTTCTGGAACTCTTACCTTTCCCGGGTTTATACATTTTGGGTGCCTTTCCTCCCCGGCTTTTGTTAGTATACGTGTTTAGGCTTCTGCATTTTGTGCCTTCTGGTATACTTGTACAGGTTTTGGCTTTTCAGCTTGATGGAATAAAATAGGGAGTGTTTATATATATATATATATATATATATATATTTATATATATATATATATATATATATTAAAATATATATATATATATATATATATTAAAAAGAATTTATTGATGTATAAGGCGCAAAATGCTGATGCCTATACAAGTAAACGCGCCACACTCAAGAAGGCAAAAGACCAGAAATGAAAGGGCAACAGAGAAAAGAGGCAAAATAAAACTCCGCGCCTGAGGTGACTAGTCCCAGGCTACCCAGAAGCTGTCAGTGGAGTGGGAGCAACGCCTCTGAACTCTAGTGATCTGGTACAGGACCTCGAAGATCAGAAGATGAGGTTGAAGTGGACGACCTTCGTAGCTGAATTTGTTACGGTTCTTCCACAGGACCCAAATCCCGGTGACTACAACGATCTTTCGGCCGTGGGAGGTTCCCCAACTGGCCAGTAGATCGTTGAAGCCCCCGGGGGGATGATTAACTCCGCACCTGTTGCTTAGGTTGTCCCACATCTGCATTGATAGGTCACCTGTAACGAGGTCGTGCTCCACCAACTCTACTTTAGGGGCTGCACAACAGTGACATTTGGATGCCAGGCTGAAACCTAAAGTCGCGATAGAGTCATCTGTGGGAAGTTTCCTTTTCTGAGCTCTCCAGACCAGGATCGACCATTTAATGGGGATACAAGATTGCCAAAAAGGGGCAATGAGAGGACACGGAGTGCCAGTCCCTTTCGCTATGAGTCTGGCAGATGCTAGGGAGAAAGTGCCGTTCAGGGTCGGGGTCCACCGCAGGGAGTCTGGCTCGTTGGAAATCTGCAACTGAACGACCGCCAGTCTGTCTGTTGCTTCTTGTCCGAGCCTATCGCGCACTCTATTCCAATTCCAACCGTGATCGGTATCCCACAGATCGTGAATCGCCCCGATGTGGGGATGTTGAGTGTTGTATAGCTCGTCGCCCAGCCATCGCTCGTGGCACATTGAAGTATGGCCATTACCCAGCTGCAGTCGGATTAGAGGTTCGGCCAGCTCCTTACCGCGGGACATGCGTCGCCAGGTGGCCGAGGATCTGCTGTTCACTAAAGCGGTCGTCGGGTGAGAGAATCTGAAATATCTGGCCTTCATGAATCTGGACCAGAGAGAGAGTTGCCCGTGCACATCTTCCACCATAACTTTATGGAGTATGCGCCCACTAGGTGCTCCAAACGGCTAAGTCCCAACCCGTCCTCCCCAGTTGGTTTCGCTATAGTGATCCAACTGGCCCAGTGGTGTTTGTCTTCCCTATGGCTGCTCCCCCAAAAGAATCTAGCGAATTGGGATTCTATCGAAGTGGTGACTTTCTTGGGGGGGTGCATACTGCCAGAGAGTATATGGGAATGGAAGAGAGGACATACCTAATCAGGATCAGCTTACCGCCGGGCGAGAGGGTGGCGTTGTGCCAGCCTTCAATCTTCTTTCGAATCAAGCTCACAATGTACTCAAAAATGCTGGCATTCGACTTACCGTACACCAGCGGGCAGCCTAAGTAGAAGAAAGGAAGGTAAGCTGTGGTGTATAAAGTCAAGTTGGATAGCCTGTTGGAGTGGATCATGTCTGCTTTATGGTGGGTGTAGATAACACTCTTGCTTTTGTTGACACGTTGACCAGAGCATTTGGCGTATCTCTCTAGCGTATTGTGAACGACTTCCACCGAATCGATATCGTCAGAAGATGAGGACATCGTCAGCGTAGGCAAGGTGAGTGATAATAGAGCATCCGGTGGTGGTGTGATAGTTGTGGAATTGATTGTTGTTGGTCATATCGTTAAGGTTTCTGCTGAGTGCTTCGGCAGCAATGATGAATATGGTGGCAAAGAGAGGGTCACCCTGGCGTACGCCACAACTGGATGGAAAAAAACCTTTCGCTTGACCGTTGATGACGGTGGAGAACCTGGAATTGCTGATTGACCTATAAACAATGTCAATCCATGGTTCAGAGAAGCCGAAGGCTCTGAACACCCAAATCATGAATTGCCAGTCCAGGCGATCATACGCCTTTTCTATATCAAGTTTGATAGCGACGTTGCCTCCTCTAGCTGGGAATTTCATGCAGGTGACCATTTCTTGGGCTAGAAGGATATTGTCCATGATGTTCCTCCCTTTGACAAATCTACTCTGCTCTTCGGAGATGATCTTGGGTAGAAGGTTAGACATGCGATTAGCGATGATTTTCGAGATGATCTTGTTGGTGAAGTTGCATAAGCTTATGGGCCTGAAGTCCCTAAAGGTTTCTGGATTTTCTTTTTTATGAATGATAATGAGATTTGCCCTGGCAATAGCTGTCGGGTATCTCGCACCTTGGAAGAAAGCGATGGTGGCTTCTAGCAAATCCGAAGCAATGATGTCCCAACAAGTTCTGAAGAATGTCCCAGAGAAACCATCAGGCCCGGGGGCGCTATGTTCATCTAGCGTCCAGACCGCCTCCTTAACTTCCTCAGCAGATAGGGTGACCATGAGCATGTCATTGAGCATGTCATTGTCAATATAGGTGATGATAGCGGGGACCTTGGAGAGTAAGTTGTTGTCCTTGACAACAGCTTCTTTGGTGAAGAGGAACGAGAAGAACCGTGCCGCCGCCTCCTGAATGTTCTTCTGGTCGTGGAGCTAGGCGCCATGTTCGTCAATGATGCGATGGAGGTTGAGCTGTTGTCTACGACCCTTGACACAAGCATGGAAGAAGCCAAAGTTGTGATCTCCTTTCAGATCCCATGCAAGCCTGGCTTTTTGTTTCTAGAATTCAGTCTCGACCTTCAGTCGAGACTTGAGGATGGCTTTGGCAAGGTTGAACGAAGCCCGAGCCTCCGAGGATCGTTCTACAACGAATCGGCTTTCCGCTCTGGTGACATCGTCCTCTGCGTTGCTGATCGCTTGGAAGATGTTGTCGAACGCGACCTTGTTCCAGGAGGAGAGGGCCTTGCTGGTGGCGGAGAGTTTGTGTGCCACTCTAACCAGGGGGTCTGGTTCATCAGAAGAGTTCCAGGCAGCGGTAACGACGGGGATGAACTGAGGGTGGTGTCTTCAGAAGTTCAAGAAGCGAAATGGTTTTTTGATGTGTTGGGAGTTACTTTTGATCTTGATGAGGAGGGGGGAGTGATCTGATTCCGTGGAGTTTATGTGAGAGAGGTTGGATATGATTTCCATGTTTGCCCGTGGTCCGTTGATCAGCACTCGATTCAGATGAGAGTATTGTCGGCGATGACCTTCCTGCATGTTGCACCAAGTGAAAGCGTTACCGGAAAAGGGGAGTTGGGTGAGTTGCGCGTTGAAGATAAAGTTGTTAAATTCCTTCATGGCCGGGAGGGGGAGAGGGAGGCCCTCGGACTTTTTGGAACTGCAGGAGATAGTGTTGAAGTCTCCGAGGCAGATCCACGATAAGTTGTTGGGGGGAAGGTGCACTGCTAGAAGTTGGTCCTAGAGCAGTCTACTCTCCGGAAGGTCGCAGCTGCTGTGAACTGCGGAGAGAAGGGCTTGGGATCGCATCTTCGGGTGCTCTACCCAGCACGAAAGGGTCTGCTTGGAATCCTAAACCAGGTCGAACTTGATGCCAGCAGAAAATAAGATCCAGATGTCGTGGCATCCAGTGATGGTTGTCGCGAATCCGAGACTGAGTCGAATCCCATTAATTCTTTTCTGAGGGATTTTGGGTTCAGTGACGACAAGGATGTCAATTTGGTAGGTTTTAGTAAGGCTGGTGATTCTATTCAGCGTCGATTTATTCGCCAGACCTCTCACGTTCTAAGAGAGGATGTTAAGCATTAAGTGTGGGGAGGGGGTCTGAGTTATGGAGCTTCGCAGCTGACCTCGTGGTCCTTGTCGGGTGTTGTCCTTGTTTGTTCTTGCCCTTCTTCTTGTGGGGTTTGTGTGTGATTTTGGCATTATTTTCTGGAGGGTCTGATGTGGTCTCAGTGCAGACTTCCGGGCAGCTCCTGGGTTCTTCTATCCTCATGTAGTCGACCTCATTTTCGGATCCGTCGGAGTCCACGATGGCGCTCATCGGGTTATCTGGGTCCAAGAATCCTGCTTCCTCTGCTTGTCGAATCATGTCTGTGATCTTCTGATCCATTTGCCGTTGGATGGCTTTGGCAGTGTCTGGAGAGGTTGGTTGGATGTCACCTGTCTCTATCTCTGTGAGGCTCGGGGTTTTGGACCCCTCCTCAGAGCTCTGGGCCTTTGTGATAGGGGTCTCGCGGCTGACGAGGTTCGAACTGCTGGAAGGAGTGATGGACTTTGTCTTTTCTGCTGGATCTCTGCGCTTAAGGATGGTGACCTCCGGGGGGGGGGGGGGATCACTTGTGTCTCTTCTTTGTTGGTGGTGTCTTCCATGCTCAGAGCCTCAAATCTGTTGGTGGTGGCTATCGGGTTGGATTTTGGTGAGGTGGGACTGTCTTGTGGTGGAGGGGGTGAGGTGACCGTACGGGTTAAAGCTGTGCTTTCTTCAAATCTGAGATGTGAGTTTGAGGGTGGTTTTGATTGAGGCACTTCCTTCTGTTGTTTCTGCGTGGTTGTTTCCTTGCGGCTTATATCCTTTTTTTGTCTCAACTCCAGATGAGCTTTGTAGCAGAATTTTGTGAGGTGCCCTCTGATGTGATTTTTACTATATATATATATATTGTATGTATATGTATATATTGTTATTATTACTACTAATACTCACTTGGTATTATTATAATATTTTATTAAATAACTATATGATAAATAATTTTTTGAAAAATGTTTTGTAATAAATTATTCCATTGGGTTTAAGTCTTCTAGTTTCAAATTTTGTTTTAAAATATTATTATAGTTTTCTATCTAATTAAAATAATTAGGGGTTAAAAGCCCTAAAATAATTTTTAGAGTTTTCAAATATTTTGATTTATAAAATATATTTTCCAAATAATTTTCTAGGTTTTGAAATATCTATCTAAAATATTGTGATTAACAAAAATATAGTTTCTAAATATTATAGATAATTTCAAGAATAGTTACATGTATTTAGTGATACTTTTTCCTTCAAATCATAAATCGTGACTAATATAGTCGTTTCCTACTTCTTGATCATGGACTTCTTTCTCACCTCGATTATCGTGTTGAACTCTGATTTTGGACTTATATATACCAAACTAGGCTATTTGGACTCAATGGAACCGCTTGTGCCATTGTTTGGGACCATCTTGTGGAGCATAGTACTGTTACCTATCTCGTGCCAACACGTTCGTGTCGTGCACGTCGACTCCAACTATATTGAGGTGAGTACATTCTCTGATAGTTTTTATTATCTTGATAGTCTCTATGATATCAGTTTGTAGTGTTATGGTTGATCCCGGACACGAGAGTATACGGATTATTATATCTTAGATACCGTTATGAGATGTTATTCTTGGTTATCCTGGTATACTGGTACATGTCTTGTTATTGTTCTTGTACTTATATGGACACTGATTCCTAAGATGATTTGCTACCCTCTTAGAGAATCCTGTGTTATAGCATACCATAGTTGGATATATTATACTAGTCGGGGGATGGGGAAGTATTAGGAGATTATGTGATCATACCCAAACTACTTGTGCATAGCTCACCCTCACCATACATAGGGTGTAGCCTGATCTTCCTTGTACTTGTGCATAGCTTTCCATATATGGCCGACCTGATCCATTACTTGTACTTGTGCATAGCCTGTCATATAAAATAGCCTAATCCTAGTCCTAAGCCAATCACATAATAAACTAATATCTCAAAGCACTGTTTAGTATTACATGCTCTATGCTAGATATTACATGTTCTTATACCGTACTCATGATTACTTACAGTACATTGTTATCCTGATATGCTTACATAATTACCCTATATTTTTTACTGCTCAGTATTACTTACCCATCATGTATTTCTATTGCTTACTGTTATTTATAGATTTTGTCAATTTAGTGGAACTGCTGTTAGTTTATGTACTTCACTCCAATCCTGACTAGATAACCATATTTATTGGAGTTGTTATGCCCCACATTCTCGGACCACATGATGATGCTAGCTGAGACAGATCTCGATGTTCCATTGACTGTGAGTTGATCTCTTGGAGCTCTAGGCTATTATTTCTTTATTTAGATATCTGTTTCATTACTGGATTTGTCTCCGATAAATTTCTGATATGTATGATCACTTGTAGATCTTAAATGATCAAGTGTTACTACTATCTTTCTTATTCATATCTGCCTTAGTTGTATATGATTTGAGTACATGTTGTTATTGTAGATCATAAATGTTATAGATATTTATTGGATACTTGACAGTGTTCTACCATCGATACTGCGGCATAGGCTGGGCGTAGCCCACGTACTCGTGCCCAAATATCCGGGTACGGGTCGTGACAATCTTCTTCGGATCAACTGAAATCCCATCACCTGACACAACACGCCCTAAGAACTCCACCTTATCCAGAAAGAACTCACACTTCGACAGCTTTCCATACGGCTGCTCCTTTCTGAGAGTCTCTAGTACAATCGTAGATGCTCTTCGTACTCCTCTGGCATCTTCAAATAGATGAGAATATCATCAATAAACACTACGAATGTCAAGGTATTGATGGAATACATAGTTCATCAAGTTCATGAACACCTCCGGGATATTAGTAAACCCAAACGGCATCACAGTGAACTCGTACTGGCTATAATAAGTCCAAAAAGTAGTCTTCGAAATGTCCTCCTTCTTCACCTTCACGTGATGGTAGCATGACCTCATATCTCACTTCTAAAATACCTTCGTACCATTCACCTGATCAAATAGATCACAATCCTCGGCAGCTGATATTTATTCTTGATAGTGAGGTTGTTCAATACCATGTAATCGATGCACATGCTTACCGATCCATCCTTCTTCGGTACAAACAATACCGGAGCACCCCAAGTTGAAGAACTGGATCTGATAAACCCTTTATCCTGCAACTCATCCACCTGCTTCTTCAACTCAGCCAACTCGCTATTATTTACCCTACAGATGTGCTACAAAATAGGCTCTATACTCGGCACCAAGTCCATAGAGAACTCAACATCCATGTCTAGTGACAACCCTGACAACTCATCTGGAAATACATCCATAAGCTCAGCTATCAATGGATGAGGCAACTCCTTATCTTTCACCATAGCTCTACAGATAATACCATCACCCTGCTCTGCTGCCCCTCTGGCAAAGTTAAACTCTGGCTCTCTTGGCAGGTTGAACAAAACTTTACCTCATCTACAGTCAATGTTAAGAAAGTACATACTCAACCAATCCATCCCGAGTACAATGTCGTAGCTTGAAAGTGGCAATACGAGTAAACACGTACTCATTTTTCGGCCTCCCAGAAAAACTCTTTGCCCTTACAAACATCACTTACCAGGATAATACCACCCCCGGTCATGATCTTGCAAGTCCTACCCAAAGGTTCATCATGAATATGATGCTTGGGAGCAAATAAAACAGAACAAAACTATGAGAAGCACCACTATTAAATAATACTGAAGTTGGAATAGAATCAAGAAGAACAGAACCTGTAATGACATCTCCAATGGGCTCGGCCTCCTCGATCGTCATAACAAATGCCCTGTCTGGAGCACCCCTCTGTTGCTGGTGCTGAGCAAACCATTGCTGCTAGGTTTGGAGTGGAGGTCCCCTCGACTGTACCGTAGGTGACCTCGCTTGTGCTCTTTGAGCTGCATCCGCTCCCAGAGCTGTATGACGAGGGTTCGAAGGATAATCCCTCAACTAATGCCCCTCGGTGTCACAAAATAAGTACACTCCCAGTCGTTTCCTGTAAACCTTCCAGATATGGCCGAGCTTCTTGCAAAAATAGAAAGAAGAAATATGCTGTGCCTCTCTGTTGTAATGCCCCATCCCGCTCAGTTTAACCGGAGGAATCAAAATGCCTATGATGTTTGGACTTAGCCATGCAATAGCTTGCTCGAAGTCCTGCTCGGTCGACGCAACTTCTCGCTCAGGTGGGTAGCTTTGCTGAACTTGCCTTAGCATGGCCTTCACATTAATAAAACAAAAGTTTTCAACTGCACATGTAGGCTTGATAATAAAAGAGACGAATCCATATAGCTAAGAAAATAATTCCAACTTGGGTCAGATTGATTTAGAATATGAAAAGGTCCCACGATCATCTTAGAAGTGTTGTCTGTCGTGCTTTCAAAATGACACTCGGTCCTTCGTCCCGTGGCTTGGGAGAAGGAAAGTTGGTCTATGTTGCCATGAAGCTATAAACTTAGCATAAGTCATAGACGTCGTACGTATAAATTCTTGATAAAGTATGCACTATCCTACTGTCCAATGCTTGACATAGCAAAAGTGTCCAACAAGTTTCAATGCACATTTTCATGGTACAAGGCTTGGCATAGCCTTTGGTTGTCCCACGGGTTAAGTTGTTGCACGATTGAGTTAGAAAAAAGTTATGTCGAGCTATCGAAGTCATAACAAGCACTGTCCCACGCTTTCTGCGGTTGTTGAAGTCACACAACCCTATGATCTTAAGGCTCATCATGTAAAGTATGACTTGGACGGTAGTGTCGCATAGAATACATTGGTTTAAGGCACAAGCTACGGTTGGTTCAAAGATAAGTTTTCTACGGTTTATGGCACACAAAGGAACACATTTGTTCTAGTCAAATTGGAAGGCTGTGTAGTAGTCGTTCCCTGGATTTCAAAAGATGTAAAGTTCATGCGATCGTTTGTCGTCGAGACCGGTCCTATGGCGTGGGAGTCTCTCATGAAGTATGGAAATCAAGGTCATGAATAAAAAAGGATATGGTAAATCGAGTTGAGTCTTGCATGGTCATTAGATAACTTGTGCACAATGTTTGATTCCTCGAATGATCACCAGGGCACTGGGTTCATGTCGACCTAGAAGGATGAGCAGATATTGTACAGCCTTCAACGACGGTGCGACTCGCCTTGAAGTAAACCGTTACAATATAGGCTGTGGGACCATTCGGTGGAGCTCGCACCTCGCATGCGAATGGTCACCGTATGTAAAAGATCCAGTATAGCTTAACATTACTAGCGACCTCTCATATAGATGAGTCGGCATAAGAGGGCCTATCCGCGTGCATGTCTTTAGATTGAATCGAGTATGTATGCACGAGTTATAACATAATGTTTGGACCTAAGATTTGGCTGCAACGGGTACACCGTGCTTTGGTACAAGATGTAGCGTAGGGAGTTTGTGTCATTGATACTAAGTTCACAAGTCTTGTTTGAGTTAGTTGATGAGTTGAACAGAAAAGCCAACGAGGCGACAATATGGATAAGTCATGTGAGTTGTGAGACACGGCCTCGACCTTGAGACACGAGAAGAGTGTAGGGCACGATCAGATGTTGAGTCTCAAAATATGGTACGAATGACAAGCACGAGTCGACACGTTGATGTCGTTGATACGAGAATGGTCTAGTGGCACGACCACGTGGTCAAAGCATGAAGTTTGGGCAAGTTACTAAGTGATGAGGTACTGCCTCGGTTATGTTACACGAAGGAATTCATAGCACGACCATGTCATGATGCCCCAAATAGGTCATGCGTCTATGTCCTAAAACTGACCCTAAGGAAAGATTAGAAAGGCAATCAAAAGGATATGTTGCATAAAGTAAAATAATATATTGGTTTTCTATGGGTGGGCGAGGAGCTCACTCCACCAGTATAGTTGAGTACTACACCCACACGGTTTTCATATACAAGCACAGGTAAAAGATCGGTTGGCGCGGAGCTTGCTTGGATGCGTCGAGGCATGGAGTTCCTCGGCGTTTCGAGGCATACGACCGCATGGAGTCTGGACTTATACAGGATATAATATATGGACATCATCTTTTGAAGCCTCCACAAGTTAAAGCCTTGAACATTTATATTGAAAGGAGAGAGAGAGAGAGAGAGAGCTGAGGGACTTGTAAAATGAGAAAAATATGAGCTTGAGCGACTTGTAATTTTGGCTATGCACCTTGTAATCTCATATTCATTATCAATAAAATGAGTAATTATGTTTTGTCACTCCCCAGAACCAGAATACTGGAGAGCGGGGGACAGACACAGCCAGCTACGTATATTGAAGTGAATCCTACCTCGCAATACGGTCACGGCTGTCTAGATGCATGAGGGTTCAACTACAAGACATTAGTCTCTTAAAGTCAAGGACAAGCCTAGTGTCTCAATCTCAAGAAAGCAAGTAAATGTAACAAGATGGTAGATCATTAGACATACAAAGTTAGGCGTCACATACATTACATATTCAGATGATCATGAAGCTAGTCATACAAAATACGAAGACTAGCAAGAGTTTAAGTCATACATGATCAACCCTAGGATTTGTCAATCATGTTACAGCCCTTAGGCAGACAGGAATGTAAGCTTTCAACACGAGCTAACACTTGCTCGGCGGCTAAACGCCTCAAAAGAATAATTTATAATAGAGTGGGAGAGCAAAATAAAACCCACTCGTTGCCAGGGTTGCGTCTAGTGTTCACCATCTGGCTGGAAGACTGGAAGATCCTCGGAAGCTACTCCAAAATCTAGCCATATAAAACCAGCTGGGTCAGACCTCAGAAAGAGCAAGTGCCACAAGGGAGGCTTCACTTAGGAACTAAAACCAGCATGTTAGATCACAAGGCATAAAAATAACAAGAAAACTAGAGTTATGAGAGTAGGGTGATAAATGATGAGATAACTAAAGAACTATTCCGGTAACCAAGTTACAACCCTTAAACCAAACAAGGACCGGGGTTGTTGTTAGGGTTATATACTAAAAGCATCACTTTTGTAGTAACCTTATTTTCTTAAATTTTGAATGAGAATCATATGGACAAATGTTTGCATATTGTATTTGTTGCAAGTGTTAATACAAATGTCTGATATTCTATATTGTAGATAATATGGTGTGTGGTATCACACAGAAGATCATATTATCAGTTCCCTATGGAGTATATAAATAGTTCATAACCTAGATGGACTTGGACAATCTATTGGAAAGGTTGTAGTGTAATCTGGTATTAGTCTATCTTGACTATAGGTTTACACTAGTACACTTTGTGTGTATTGAACAGGACAACTTGAGGTTGTTCTCTTTGTACTGACTACATAAGAGAACAAACACCTCTGTTATTATGGATGCTTGTGCTCTTAATCCGGATATAATAACGGACATGTATATGCAGTGTGCATTACTTTGACTCATAAAAGAGTGAGATTCATTATGGATCAACAACCTCTATGAATTGGGTAATAACATTGTATGTATGATGAGATGTTGATTATAAATGGAATCCATGTCCCGATACATCGGGTTGATAATGTCCCCTGAAGGAGCTCATAAGGATTGTCATGTAAACCCTGCAGGTGGATTATATCCGACATGACAAATAAAGTTGAGCGGTACTACTTAAGGATAAAAGATGTCGAATCAATATAGTTGTCAGAAACTTAATTTGATCGACGGACATACGATATCTTAACATGGGAAGCCAAACGAGCATATAATAAAAGGAGCCCACAAACATAATTTGGGATTAGGGAGGTAGTGCAACAATAGCTCATTAGTGGACCGAGCTATTGATAATGGGCCTGGATTGTGTGTTCGGGCTGAACACGTGATATCCAGATCCGTTAGGAGGCCTAACCCTAATTTCTTCTCATGGTCCCTGCCGTAGCCTATATATATCCTCTATTCTCTGGCCGCCAGATTACCGATCAGAAATTTGAAACTTTCTCTAAATTCATGATTTACGTAAGGAGAGAAAGAGAGGGCTGCCAAGAAGAAGAAAAGGTTGGGAGATCGTCGCCCACACAACGTCCAACTCGAGAAAGGAATATGTGCAGAAGATCTTGGGGTCGTCCGCTCGAGATTGCCAGGAATTACTTGTCTCCTTTCCGCCGCAGGTATAATTCGTGAACCCTAGTTTTCGCCTATGAAGGGTTAGAACACATATTAGATCTGTTTAACTTTCTATCGATCAATACGCACACCAAAGGAAGGGTCCTGGGAATCCCCAGTTCCATCAGTTGTAACCCTTCACCTGAACAGAACTTAGTTTCTGACCAATTATCGACAAGGTAAAGCATAAACAGTAACGTGCTGAAGTAACCATGAGCTGGCCTTATCTAGACAAGACTAGACTAGACTCCATTCATCAATCACAGCCAAGCAGAGAGTACGGCTTGATACTTTAACTAACTAGGGTTATCACAAGGCTAATTACTACAAGATGCAATGAGATGTTCCAGCAGTCACAAACCCTACAGACTTAATCTAGGTTATCCTTCCGCGGGTAGAGAGAGTTGTATTAGGTGACTTGGGGGTGTAATACATGACAGTATGCTGGAAATGTGCCCTACTCGTCGACAGGCTACAAGTCCACTTGAAGCGCCCAGATAACGGGATTGCTTGTGGCTAGGAAATCTCACCATGAACAACTTGATCAATCTAGTTGTTATCCTAGTCAGATTTAGTATGAATCCTTGATCGTGGTAACCAGAAATCCATGTCCTAGACATGATGCAAGACAAGACATGTAGCTTATACAAGCACAATCACCCACGGTGTCAAGACATGAGTTACTTAGCAAGTCAAGATAGTCGTCACAACAACATATCAAGATTATCATGTTAGGTTACTTATTAAGATTACTTGTCAAAAGTGCGCCTCGGCGGGCCACTATCAAGATTATTCATGTCTTGTTATATTACTTATCTTGTCAAGAGTGCGTCACGACGGACCACCATCAAGGATTATCATATCATGTTACTTGTCAAGAGTGCACCACGACGGGTCACTATTTATCATGTAAAGCCATGTTGTCATGTCGTGTTCATATTAAGAGTACTAGTATACCAAGAATTTACTTGGTCAAGAGTGCGCCACGGCGGGCCACTGAAGGAGTTATCAGAGAGTGTACATGCCATGCTGAGATCGTGTTCAAGCTCAAAGCACGCACGTGGCACAGATAATAACATTATACAATACTATCAGGGGGACAAACATGGATAAGGTAACACAATTATCCTGGCCAGAAAGGACGCAAAGGATCAATGGGGTGTCATGGGTAGCATGTGCCCAAGGTCAACATGCATCAAGGAGAGTATGCACCAAGGGTGGTATGCACTGGGAGTGGCATGCGCCCAAGACTATGCGTCTAAGGCCATGTGCCCAAGGCTAGTCGTATCATGGAGAGTCAAGCGTTAGGGAAGGCATGCGCCTAGGGTCATACGCCCACGGCTATGCGCCTGAAGCTAAGCGTGTCATGGAGAGCATGTACTAAGGAAGTCATGCGCCCAGGGCTGTATGCACCCATGCGTGCATGTGCCCACATGATGGGGACAGGGTGTACTTGGAAGAAGGCCAGGAGACTATCTTCCTAGGTAAGTAGGCGCATAATCAGGGCTATGTGCCCAAGCGAAGGGGGAACATGGTGTACTTGGGTGCATATAAAGGCTATACGCCCAGGGCTATGTGCAAAGGGCCATGCGCCTAAGCACAGGAAGCTGGAGGCCTTTGGCGTATAAAAATGGCTATGCGCTCAAGGAAAGACTGTTGTGGGCGCATGGAAATGCTATGCGTCCAGCACTATTCTTCTTCCCCAATTCGAGAACATGTGTTCATGGAACCCATGAACTTTCCAAGTTCACAAATCACTCAAAACAAATCAAAATCCAGGTTTTCAAAGGTCTATTTTGAGTAAAATCAAATTCTCTACAACATGGAATAATCAAAACTTGAAAATAATAAAGTTTGATAGATCAAAACCCAAGAAAACTAAGATTTGAATAAACTTAGATCTACAAGATTTCATCCTCCAAAACCAAAATGCTAAGTACTAAAGAGTCTTAGAAGCTTGTAGGGAAGACAATAGAACAATTAAAATAGAGTTCCTCCATGAAGCAAGATGACACTTGCCTAAGGGTTTGGGGGAGAATTAATGGAGAAGAGAAATAAATGAAAGAGTAATGAGGAGAGAGTGGAGTTGGGTTATAAAGGAGGGGTTTATCATGATGAACCACTTGGCCCAAACCAAGCCAAAATAAACCTAGCCGAGCAAAACCAAGACCAAACCAAGCCAAGCCATGCTAGATAAGTCAAGATATATGATGGAAATTCCGTACACGTATACTAAAAAATATGTATAACGGAAAACGAGAGTGACAACTCTATCCACCTTAAAAGAATTCTGTCCCCGGAATTTAATCAAGAGGCTAAGATGTTAGGGCAAGCTATATTAATCACAAGCAATCTACGACTAGCAGTCAATCAAGCAATCATTCATACAAGCAAGGAATTAAAAGCATAAGGCATAAGGAAGACATTATACCTTATGAGTCAAACAGGTGTGGATATTGCGATCGGATATCATCCTCACGTTCCCACGTTGACTCACCCAAAGAGTGATGACCCCAAGCAACACGGACTAAACTAATAGTCTTGTTTTTTAGTATCTTCTCTCTTCGGTCCAATATGGATACGGGTCTTTTCTCATACGAAAGGTTGGTTCCAACAACCAATTCCGAATGGTCAAGGACATGACTCGGATCTGAGATATACCGTCGTAATTAGATACATGGAAGACATCATGTACCTCACGTAATGACGGTAAAAAAATGAGACGATAGGACACATCACCTACTCGTTCGAGAATATCGAGCGACCTTATATACCTAGGATTGAGCTTTCCCCGTACGCCAAAACGAATGACGCCACGGATAAGCAAGATCCTAAGGAATACGTGGTCGTCGATAGAAATTCAAGCGGACACTGATGAGAATTGGCCCAATGACGCTGGCGATCTTACGCAACTCGAAGATGATCTCTGACTTGCCTGACCACCTCGATAGTCTGCGTAATCATCTCTAGACCAAGCATTTGTCTCTTGCCTACATCATCCATACTAGAGGTGACTGCACTTTTTGCCATACGGGGCCTCAAAGGGTGCCATCTGGATACTGGCCTGGAAACTGTTATTGTAGGAGAACTCCCAAGATGCAGGTGATCTTCTACGAACCACTGAAGTTCAGTGGACATGATCGTAACATATCTTCAAGA
>JANAVB010000127.1:2500-22552 GCA_029216955.1 Iris pallida | reverse complement strand
GATGTTGTAGCTCGGTACGACCTACAGACGAGGTTCACCAATCTTAAGCAGATAGACAGGACGGTCGACGGATATGCGGCCGAGTTTTTGAGACTTAGTCGGTTTGCACCCACCTTGGTAGCAACCGAGTTCGATAGAGCCCAGCGCTTCCAGCAGGGACTTCATCTAGAGATTCTATTGGCAGTAGAGCAGTTTGAGCATCAGACTTTTGATGTGGTATTGAGAGCAGCCCGGAGGCATGAGTATACCTCCCAGAGGATCGTAGATAGGACCGGAGGTCGGAAGCGATCCTACAGCCCGATGAACCAATCTTCAGCACCAGCCCCGGCAGCCAGGGCTTTGACCATTGGAGCTCCGAGACGGGCGGCCTCAGTGACGTCGGTTCAACATTCAACCCCGACGTACCCTCAGCAGCAAAAGCAAAAACAGTCTTCCGCAGTGGGATGTTCACACTGCGAGAAGCCGGGGCATGTCGTATCAGAGTATCGCAGAGCACAGGGTTTGTGCTTGGTTTGTGGTACCCCAAACCACAGGGTTAGGAACTGCCCGAACAGGAGAAGTTTATCATCAGCTTTCTCTAGTCCTTCAGTTAGAGGACCAGCTCCAGTCCAGCAGCAACTGCAGTACCTGTAGCACCCCGCTTTCGATAGGTGATGGAACTTTATAATATGCTTGTGCCGAGTCAGATCGGCCAGAAACTTAGATGGCCATCTGACTCGATCGCTAAGCTTGGTAAACGATAACGCCTTGATTTGGACGGAAGTTACGAGAATCGATCCAACTAATGGAACGACTTCTGTTGGAATAAGTCCTAGATGTAGCGGGCTGCGTCTCGGCAAGTGAGCTCTCTAAAAGAGTCCCTTTGACGGGACAGGACCGCTGTATGGTTTTCTTGGAGCTTTGCCGCTGGGCTTGATGAAGTGCTTTCGCGTCGTTTTCATGGATGCAATTAAAATTTCGATGCAAGGGAAAAAGAAGGAATTCTAACAAAGCGTTGGTGCCATTACAGGAGCTCGCGTAACTAAGGATTGACGTTACGTAGCGCTTGGACGACCGACACGAAGCAAAGTAATCGGTGGGTGATTCGACCCTTCTTTTCTACTCTGTCCCCTAAACTTATTCCTTGCTTCGAATTTATTCAAATCGAACGATGCCAAGTTAATTGCATGCCAATCCACTAAGGTCAAGAACTCGGGAAAAATGTATCGATTTTGAGTAATCTACTCTGAAAATACAAGTTTCTCACATAAATGAAAAGTTTAAGGTTCTAGTAAAAAAGATGGACTATTTCAAGTGCTGCAAAATAATGTGAAACGTCGATTGATGGGTTATGATGCCTCGGACAATTTGGTACCCACGGGACGCTAAATCGGTGTACGGCTTTAGAGAAAATGAATCTTTGCATGAGTTGCGAGAAATGATAATGCCGTTCGATACTATCCGCACTATACAAAACTGTTGCATATATGAAACTGTTCGCACATAGGCATGGTCATGGACAGCTTGTGCACAAGTTCGTTTTCCTCGAAACGGTATCCGGGGCATCGGAACCGATTCGTCCTAGGGGGAATAATTTATCGTGCTTCGGCGCGAGACATGCGGGACCTTCAGTAAGGCTTGCAACCTAGGCTAAAAGGGTAGCGTCGCATGCCAACTTCGGCACCAATGACCCCATATACGATAGTGCATGCTCACCTATTGTCTTATGCAGGTGTAAATATTATCTCTATTTTTATGCAGGGACGAGCACGACCGTGGTAAGAAATATGATAAACTGCGATGTTATACTGTATGCTTTATTACTCAAAGACGATTATCGAATATAAACTGAATTCATTTAGTTCTTATAGAAAGACAACTCTAAAGCATGCCTACCCTAACAATCAGAGTCGGTTTAGACGAGTTGGTTCGTCTCGTCCACCTAGCAAGTGTGCTAATCCCCTCCCCCAATTTCCCCAGGTGCGGCGGGCGTTCCAACCTAAAACGAAGCTGAAGTGCGGAGAGGCATTTTGAAGCTCTTCCTATACTGAAGTATTTTGAAGCCAATTTAAGTCGACGGCTTATGTATAGAGGGGCGAATGTATGGGACGGCAAGCGTAGTTCAGGCAACTTGTCGAGTGTATTTCTTTCTGTTTTCAATCAATGTAGCCGCAACGGCATCCAATGTAATTACGACTTGCACTTCGTTGCAAGCTATGAATGAAAAATATTTCTATCTTTCTATACTGTGTCTTATAATTCTGATGTGATTTATGAAGTTTCAACTTGGCGTATTAATATACAATTTAACGTAACGTTCTTGTCTTGTACGAGCGCAACTCCAGACTCGTACGGCATCACGCCTTAGCGATGACGATCGAATCAGCAAAAATTAATATCGGGGACGAACGTTGCCGACTCGGGGCATGACAGTACCCGTTCCCGAGACCATTGCCGACGCAGGACCAGGCATTCCAGCAGCAGAGACCGCAGCAGTATGTCCAAGCCCAAGCCCTGATCCAGAGCAGGCAGAGAAATTTTTAGCATAGGGGACCCGCACCCAGAGGGCATGGTCAAGTGCTGGCTTTGACCATGGAAGAGGAAGGAATAGTACCAGGTGAGGTGGTGGCATGTACTATTCTCGTCAACACCTTTCCAGCTTCAGTATTATTTGATTATGGTGCCTCGCATTCATTTATGTCTGTACGATTTACGACACGGATAGGATTGGAGCCCGAGTCATTATCAGTAAGGCTCAATATACTTACTGGTAATGGACTTGTGAGAGTAGATAGGGTATTTTTCTCGTGTCGGATCGTAGTTAGCGGTAGAGAGTTCCCCGCTAGATTGATAGAGTTTCCGATGGCCGATTATGATGTGGTCTTAGGGATGGATTGGTTGAGGGACCAATATGCTAGGATAGACTGCCACATTGGCAGGGTTGTTTTAGCATTCCAGGCGAGCCAAAGTTTTCCTTCTCCTGAGGCAAAGTTGAACCTTCTCCTCCAGTGTTTCGAATGGCAGTAGCAGCAATGTAGTTACCCCGGATAGTAGAAGAGTTTCCAGATGTTTTCCCAGAAGAGCTTCCAGGGATGCCGCCAGAGCAAGAGATCGAGTTTAGCATCGACTTGATTCCCGGGACAGCCCCAGTATCAGAAAGAGTCTACAGGATGGCGCCGTCAGAGTTGAAGATATTGTACAAGATGATTGAAGAACTCAGGACCAAGGGATTCATTCGTGCTAGTAGATCGCCTTGGGGAGCCCCAATTCTTTTTTGTGAAAAAGAAGGATGGTACGTCCAGGTTATGTGTTGATTATCGTACCTTGAACTCAGTGACAATCAAGAACAGATACTCTCTCCCGAGGATAGATGACTTGTTTGATCAACTCAAGGGGGTAGCAGTATTCTCGAAGATTGACTTACGCTCAGGATACCATCAGATCAGAGTCAGAGAGCAGGACATCCCGAAGACAACTTTTAGATCGAGGTATGGGCATTGGAAGTTCCTTGTTATGCCATTTGGAGCAACCAATGCGCCGGCAGTATTCATGGACCTCATGAATCACATCTTCATGCCCTACTTAGATCCGTTCGTGATTGCGTTCCTAGATGACATCCTGGTCTACATCAAGAGTATGGCGGAGCATGAGTAGCATCTCAGAGTCGTCCTCCAGATTCTCAGAGAGCATCAGTTATATGCCAAGTTTAGTAAATACGAGTTCTGGCTCGATCGTATTTCGTACTTGGGCCATATCATCACCAGAGGAGGAGTGAAAGTGGATTCCCAGAACATCGTGGCCATTGAAACATGGCCGGTACCTAGCACAGTGGCAGAAATTTACAGTTTTCTTGGCTTGGCCGGCTACTACCGGCGATTTATTTCAGACTTTGCTCGAATTTCAGCGCCATTGACCCAGTTGACCCGCAAGGATGTGCAGTTTGCTTGGACAGCAGAGTGTCGGAGTTCTTTTGAGAAGTTGAAGTGAGACTTGATGACGGCTCCTATTTTCACACTTCCAGATGGAACCGGAGGATTCTCGGTGTGTTGTGATGCTTCGGGCAGAGGTTTAGGATGTGTTCTGATGCAGCATGGAAAGGTAATAGCTTATGCGTCACAAAAAATTCGTGATCATGAGAGAAATTACCCAACCCATGATATGGAGCTGGCAGCGGTTGTATTTGCACTTAAGTTATGGAGGCACTACTCGTATGGAGATAGGTTTTTACCGACCATAAGAGCCTGAAGTATATTTTCACTCAGAAGGATCTTAACATGCGTCAGATGAGATGGCTGGAGCTTCTTGTGGATTACGATGTCAACCTGCAGTATCATCCTGGGAAGGCCAACGTTGTTGCAGATGCATTGAGCAGGAGAGCCGAAGTTTATTTCCTAACAGCACAACCAGAGCTGTTAGCCGATCTTCAGAAGATGGGTATAGAAGTTGTCCTCCCTTCAAGTGTGGCATTGATGGCCAGTATGCAGGTTCAGTCTACTATAGTCGAGAGGATCCGGATGGCGCAGTCAGCAGATTCCAAGCTTCAGCGACTTAGAGTAGAGTGTGAGGCAGGACGAAGACCAGAGTTGTGCATTCATGAAGACGGTACACTTAGGCATGAAAGGCGTCTTTGTGTACCCAGCAGTGATATCAGACAGGAGATCATGGCAGAGGCTCACAGTTCTCAGTATTCCATTCATCCCGGTGGTACGAAGATGTACCGTGATATTCGTCAGCACTTTTGGTAGAATGGCATGAAGAGGAAGATAGCCCGGTTTGTCTTTCGGTATTTAGTTTGCCAACAGGTTAAAGCTGAACATCAGAGGCTAGCAGGACTTCTTCATCCCCTGCCAATTCCAGAATGGAAGTGGGAGCATGTGACCATGGATTTCGTGACTGGATTGCCTAGATCCCCAGCTGGTCGAGATGCTATTTGGGTTATAGTTGACCGGCTCACGAAGGTGGTTCACTTCCTCCACTACCAAAATTTATCGTTTTAGCGACGGCCATATCCGTCGTAAAACCGACGGTAATTACCATTAGCGACCGATAACCGACGGATTTTGGCCAAAATAATCCGTCGGCAATCAGCTCGTCGCTAATAACGTTCCGTCGCTAAGTTGTCGTCACGGCAACGGAATAGCGACGGCTTTTCGACGTCACAATACGAAGCATTAGCGACACGTTCTCGATGGATTTCCGTCCATTTCAACTATTAAGTATTGAACTGTGTAGGAAATAGCGACGTAATTTTCCGTCGGTAACCCGTCGTAACAGCGTATCAGATCGTATCGATCCGTCGCTAAGCCGTCGGTATCTATCGGTAATTAACGACGAATTTGCGACGGTGTTATGACGGACTATCCGTCGATCAGGTTCTGGAAATGCTTGGCATTTCCAGCACCATGGCGACGGAATAGTCGTCGCGGACCCCTCGCTACCGCGACGCCACAGCGACGGATTGCTGACTGATTATCCGTCGTCATGGTTCTGGAAATGTCATGCATTTCCAGAACCATGGCGACGGAAAACCAGCCACTAATCTATCGCTGTATTTGGCGACGGATTAGCGGCTGGTTATCCGTCGCCCTGGCGACGGCTATTCTGTCGCTGTTTCGTCGAAGCTTATACCACCAGAACGTTGCCGACGGATGATCCGTCGCTAACCCGTCGCTGACTGCAAACAGTTTAAAATCTCCAGGTAGCGACGGCTTATCCGTCGAAAACCCATCGGCAACTGGGAATATCCGTCGCTAAACGGTCACTAGTCCGTCGCTAACTGGGTTTTTTGGGAAAAAAATTTGGCAGCACTTTCCCTGTTCACAAATATATGCATAAACCAAACCAATATATAATGCACACCAATTATCCAACAATCACACAGACCAAATATATAACGCACACCAATTATCCAAGAATCACATAGACCAAATACGCACATACGACCAATTATCCAAGAATCACAGACCAAACCAAATTAATAGAAAATAAATATCAATTATCCTAAAGAGTAACAAAATATCCGGTGCTATAAGCCGATTATAGCACAATTAGTTCAAAGCTCTCACAAATAATCCAAATTTTCTTAATACAACATTTTAAGGAGGAGGTCGATTGTCCGTTCCCGTATTCGACCGACACATATACTCCTCCACAAGGTACGGAGGCAAGACGTCGTAGACAGTGCTCGGAAGTCGGCGAATCTGCTCTGCGAACATGAGATCCAGGAGTGCCGTCACAGCCGTAGGCGGTAGCACAGGGGCTTCAGGGTTAAAAGAAAGGTGGCCCACGGAAGACGGACCGACACCTGCAGTCGACGGACCAGTAGAAGAAGGACGAGCACCATCAGCAGACGTACCGGCAGCAGCAGACGCCCCGGCAGCAGCAGACGCAGGCGGAAAGTGTGTGGCAAATTGCTCCCGCAAGGACGACATCGCCTCGTGCAGCTGCGTAAGCTGCGACCTAACATCATCGTCTGCCCGGGCCACGGGAGGAGGCGGTGTCGGTGGAAATCTCTGCATCGCCATATGCAATGGCCCTAGGGAGCCGACTCCGTACAGATACCCTTTCTTAAAGCCGCCGACGGTATCTACGAACAAGTCGTTCCGAGCGGCCAAAGAAGAGGGCGTCCGGAAGGGCGTCGTTTCACCGACATCCTCGGTGTCAGTTAACTGAGCCCGACTAAGGGCCTCACGATACGCAGCCTATCAAATGAATGTGTTTATATTATAAGATTTACCTAAGTTGTAATCTAAATCCTATGTTTCACTAAGTTAAGTGTGAATCCTGAGTTTACCTAAGTTATAGTCCGAATACTTTTAATTCTAACGTTAATCTCATAATCATAAGTACTTACATCAGTCTCCTTCGCCCTCTCGTCGACGAAGCTCCCGTCCTTCCGTCTTTTGTGCGTATGCTGGAAGACGTCGTGCATGGTGACCGATTCTGGCGCCCTTCCCTCCTTCACCGCCCGTTGGGCCTGCATACGAAATTTGCGTAGAAACTAATTAACTCCTTTAATTAATAATACCTAATTCAATAGTAAAATAAATTTACGGTTGTTCACCAGATCTGCAAGTGTCGCTGCGTGAGACCTTGATCCCCCCGTATAAAGGTCCGCGGCAGATCGGTTCACCTTCGCCTTCTCCGATTTCTCCTTGTATGCAGGGTTATCCATCATGCCTAAGATGTCCTCATAATAGTCCTGTCGGATCCAATTCGGCCTCGTATGCCCCATCTTTAGGTCATGAATCATATCCCGTATCTTCTTCGAGCATGCGCTTCGGTAGGTCCTGCGGATCCCCTCCTCGCGATGGGGGGGCCACCAGTACGTTCTCTAACACAGAAAATCAATTATCACGTAATTTACAAAATGGTTGATTAAAGAATCACATAAACTTAACCAAAAAAATATAGATATATACCCTCAACTCGTCGAGCCAGACGTACTGCTCGGTTGGGGGCACCGACGTAAAGTTGAGGTAAGGACCGTGGAAGTTAGCCCTGATAATTTCTCCAAGGGCCCTGCCAACATTAAACGGAAAAAACCTACAAAGAATAAACGACTGGATTATTAACTTGAATAAATGAAAGAAATTTAATAAATTAACTTAAATTTACTTACGAGGTCCCCGCGGGCCATAGCTCTCGTCGGAACTCGCCTCTCGGCCTCTCTGGTGCCGTCGGAGGATCCGCGGGTCCGTGTATGTACTCCCCAGTAACCGGATGGAACTGAGTATGGGGGTACTCCGGGGCCCACTATACAGTAACTGGGGCATCCCCTGGTGGATCCGCTGCTGGTGGTTCCGGTAGCGGATCGGATCCGCTAGCAGATCCGGACTGATGCCTCGATGAAGTGGTCGATCGAGGGCGGGATGCGTCTGTGCCCGGGGTACTCTCCGGGTCGGGCTCACTCGATGGGGTCACATCCCGGGAACTCTGAATGCGACCACGACCACCAGCACCAGTACGACCACGACCACGACCCGCACCACCACCACCACCACCACCACGACAAGCACCACGACCACGGCCAGCCATCATGACCTGTAAATAGAACACATAAACATAATTAACAATATGAAAGTGTAAATAGATATAAAAACTAAACTAAAATATACATACCACCAGTAGGGAGACGAGTGCCGCCGCGACGAAAAAGACTAGGAGTGTCATCTGCAATAAGTAAATAATCGAATGAAAAAAACATGAATTCACGTAATTGCTTTTATGAGGTCAAACTTAATTCACGTAATTGGAAGTATTTTTACTATACAACAATATTTAACCTAATCATCGTCTTCGTTCTCATCCTCGGCCTCGTCTTCATCATCATCCTCCTCATCCTCATCCTCATCCTTATCTTCATCGTCGATTTCATCTGTATCCTCATCCCCATCAAATTCTTCTTCTTCTTCTTCTTCTTCTTCTTCTGCCTCAAAATTTGGGACAAGACGCGTCTTTCTCCCCTGGTTGACAGCTAAGTCTTGTGTATCAACCTCTTCCTCCCCTCTATTTTCCTCAACAATATCTTCAACATCTATTGTATCTGAGTGTTGTCCCAAGTATTGGGACTTTTCGATCTGGTCCTCTTGGTATGCTGGGTCTCCAACGTTGAATGTATTTCTAGATTTAATCTTGCATACTGCCCACCAGTCAAATCGATCTCTACGACACCTTGGGTAGCTTGTATAGTAGACTTGAACAGCATGATTTGCTATTGCAAATGTATCGGACCCTCTATACCTCCTACGATTATTTATATCGACGAATCCAAATTATTTATCGATTCTCCAACCGATATTTGGTGTCGTATCGAACCACTCACATTTGAACATCACAATATGCATATCATATGGGCCAGTATATTATAAATCTACAATATCCCGAAGCACTCCATAATAGTCAAAGTCCGGCTCGTCGTCATAGACGGTGCCTCTTATGCAAATACCGGAATCCTTGGTATTGATGCCGTCATTGATAAATTCGACATTTATAGCATTCTGAGTTGACTTAAACCTGAAGCCATTAACGACATAGCCTGGCCAAGTCTTTATTTGCTTCTTCGGTCCCAGTGCCAGATAACGAACACTCTCATGAGTGAGTGTTGTTTCAGGCAATAAAACCCGTAAACAAATATTTATAATTTAAATGTTTCAGATTATATATTAATAATCTCAATTATATTTACAGTTACTTACATATTTGCGAAACCATGACGAAAATGTACAATCAACCTCTCTTTGAAGTCCCTCATCGGTAATATCGGGTCTCCTCATTTTGATTTCATCTCTAAATACACTATTAGAGAAAATAAGAATATATAAGTTTAGTCACTTACTTCATCAAATTCGAGATTATAACGATATTTAGTGTACTGACTTACTTCTCCATATCTCTCACTTTCTGTATGTCACAGTTTAACAAGACATATCGGTGAGCGGCATCATACTCGTCGTCTGTCAACCACCGTCTTTTACTAGCCCCAACAGGCTTGCCCCTTACATTGAATATTCCTCCATCCTCAACGTCCTCGTCATTCCTTTGAGGTCTATTTCGATTTGTTTTAACATGAGTATCGAAATAAATGGAGCAGAAGTTTGAAACCTCTTCGATAAGATATGCTTCGCATATCGAAGCCTCTATATGAGCTTTGTTGACAACTTTCTTCTTTAGATGGTGTAGGTATCTAGAGAGACAAATTATCTTGAGAATTAAGAAAGAATTTTAAAATAAATAAAAATTTAGCTTAAATTATATCGATATTTATGTACCTTTCAAATGGGTACATCCATCGATAATGAACAGATGCACCGACACGGGCTTCGTATGCTAGATGAATCGGTAGATATTCCATGCTGTCGAAGAAGCCAGGAGGAAATATTTTCTCCAACTTGCAAATTTTTAAGATAATCTTCTCCTCAAGTTCAACCATGTGTTGCACAGTCAACTTAGTTGAACAAATATCCCTAAAAAATATTGATAGTTCGGCCAACGGAACCCATACAGCAGAAGGCAACAACTCTTTCAAAGCAATGGGCAGTAATCTTTCCATAAACACGTGGCAGTCATGACTCTTCATTCCTGTTAGCTTGCGTTCATTGAGGTCAACGCATCTAGACAAATTTGACACATAGCCGTCGAAAAATCTTAAAGTAGATACCCACTTGCAGATTATTAATCTATCTTCTTTGCTCAATGTGTATTGTGCTATCGGCTTACTTAATTGTCCAGCAGCTCCCCTTTGTATCAAGTTCAGATAAGGACGCTTGCATATCTCGGCAATGTCTTGTCTTGCTTTTGGATTGTCCTTCGTCTTTCCTTTAATGTCCATGACGGTATTGAAGACATTATCGAACACATTCTTTTCGATATGCATAACATCAAGATTATGCCTTATAAGATTATCTTTCCAATAAGGCAAGTCCCAGAAGATACTCCGTTTGGTCCAGTTATGGGTTTGTCCAAACCCATCGACACGATTGTTCGATGGATCTTCCATTACAGTGGGAAAATCCTTTACATCTTCCCAAATATCGTATCCCGACAATCTGGCAGGCGGATGAGAAAATTCTTGTTTTCCAGCTCTGAATGCGTCCTTGTTCTTTCTCCAAGGATGACTCGCGGGCAGAAATTGACGATGACAATCAAAGAAAGAAGTTTTTCCTCCATGCTTAAGGCGGAACGCCTTACTATTTTGCATGCATATCGGACAAGACAGGGTGCCGTGAGTACTCCATCCCGACAGTATACCGTATACAGAAAAATTATTGATTGTCCACATCAGTGAAGCTCTCATCTGAAAGTTCTGTTTTCTGAAAATATCATACGTCGTGACGCCGATCTCCCACAGCTGTTTTAGCTCATCCACCAACGGCTGTAAATATATATCGATATTCTTCGTCGGATTTTTGGGACCCGGTATGATAGCTGTCAAGAACGTATAAGGAGTCTTCATACACATCCATGGTGGCAGATTGTAAGGGGTCAGAATGACCGGCCAGCAGGAGTATTGAGATCCCGACTGCCCGAAAGGGGCGAATCCATCAGAACATAGCCCCATGCGTACATTTCTGGGCTCTACAGCAAAATCCGGATGGCGAAAATCAAAATATTTCCATGCCTCTCCATCCGAAGGATGTGACAATTCTCCATCGTCCTTTGTGCGTTCTTCGTTGTGCCACGTCATGTGTTCTGCTGTATTCTGAGACATATACATCCTCTGCAAGCGCTTCGTGATCGACAAGTAATGCATATACTTGTAAGGACGTCATTTTCTAGTTGACTTTCCTTTTCCCCTGACTTCCTTGTAACGATCCGTATTACAGAAGCGGCAACTTTCTACATCCTCGTTCTCCTTGTAGTACAACATGCATCCGTTGCGACAACAATCTCTCTTGTCGTACCCCAGTCCCAGTTGTCGGACCATCATCTTCGACTTGTAGAAGTTTTTTGGAAGCTCTTTTGATTCCTTCGGTAACACCTCCTTCATTAGTTGTGTAATCCGATCATAGCAAGTTTGTGGGAAGTTAAAATCGGACTTTATGTTCAACAACCGCATCGTCACTGACAGTACGGAATACCGATACAGCGATACCGATACCGATAGTGCGATACCGATACCGATACCGATAGTTCGATACCGATAGTTCGATACCGATACTGCGATACCGATACCGATACCGATAGTTCGATACCAATACTGCGATACCGATACCGATACCGATAGTGCGATACCGATACCGATACCGATAGTACGATACCGATACCGATACCGATACCGATACCGATAGTGCGATACCGATACCGATACCGATAGTTCAATACCGATAGTTCGATACCGATAGTGCGATACCGATACCGATACCGATAGTTCGATACCGATAGCATGGTTTAAAGTATCGGTCGATACCGATCCAATACGGCCGATACCGATACGGTTTGGCATGTTCCGATCCGATACCGACCGATACCAAATATTGACCGATACCGACTATGGGGATCTTTGTTCCGGTCAATTCGGCAAAACCAATCGGTACGGGTGACTACTATTTCATATAATTTTAAAACTACTAAGAAATAACGCTGAAATACTTAAAATTATGCCTAAATGTATAAAATATATGTTTTTAAATGTAAATAATTTATTAATAATTATTTGTTTTCCGATACCAATAGTCACACTAGCGTTAATTACCTATAATTCCTGCCATGTCTACAATCACACATTACACCCCAAGCCGTCCTGCATGCTAATTATAATAGGCACATATATATATGTATAACACAGTTAGATGTATAGACCATGAACCCAAACACCGACTTATGCAGATGAAGAACTCGTACTGTCCTTGACACAGTGAACATATACACCATGAACCCAAACGCCATATTCACATTTACTAATCCAAACACCACCAAACTAATGGATAACACCCAATATGGATAACACATTATTTAGCCAATATATAAATTAGATGAATTTGATAAGCAAAGCCCCCCGCCGCCCCCGACCAAAGCCCGCCGCCCCAAGCCCGCCGCCCAGCCCCCGACGCCCCTGCCCCAAGCCCGCCGCCCAGGCCCGACGCCCCCGCCCCAAGCCAGCCGCCCAGCCCCCGACGCCCCCGCCCCAAGCCAGCCGGCCAGCCCCCGTCGCCCCCGTCCCAAGCCCGAATGTCCCCAAGCCCGCCGCCCCCGCCCCAAGCCAGGCCCGCCCAGCCCCCGACGACCCCACCCAAGCCAGCCGCCCAGCCCCCGACGCCCCCGCCCCAAGCCCGAATGTCCCCAAGCCCGCCGCCCCTGCCCCAAGCCAGCCGCCCAGCCCCCGACGCCTCCGCCCCAAGCCAGCCGCCCAGCCCCCGACGCCCCCGCCCCAAGCCCGAATGTCCCCAAGCCCGCCGCCCCCGCTGCCCCTACGTCGACACAGAGAGAGAGAGAGAGAGATGAGAGAGAGGAGATTACCTTCGGGAGAGAGAGAGGAGAGGACGCCGTCGCCATTCACGAAGACGCGCGAGAGAGAGGAGAGACAGAGAAAGAGAGAGAGAGAGAGGAGAGAGATTGAATTTGGGGGGAATGCCAAAAGTTCCCCCCGCCTTTTCATTTAAGTCTGGAACGCTCATTTAGCGACGGAATCGCGACTACGAAAAATCTGTCGCCAGGTTGTCGCTAATATTGATTATCCGACTGAATATCCTCGCTACGTAGTCGAAGATATGTCCCGCCAATTATATACACAATTCCCGCCAAATAAACGACTACGTGGCGACGACCGAAGATCCGTCGCTATAACACCGACACACTAGCGACGGATGTGCGACCTTTCCTGCCCCTAAAATTAAAATAAAAAATGACAAATATTTGTGGTCGGTAATCAGTCGCTGAGCGGCCACGAATCCGTCGCTAATACCGACGGAATAATTTCGTCGCTAAACTTCCGTCGCTAAATGAGCGTATTTTGGTAGTGCTCCCATTCAGAGTTGGTCAGTCGACGGCTCAGCTAGCAGAGATGTAACTCAGACAGATCGTCAGATTTAATGGAATACCAGTCAGTATCACCTCGGACAGAGATTCAAGATTTACGTTGCACTTTTGGCGCAGCTTGCAAGAGAGTTTGGAAACTCGTCTCCAGTTCAGCTCAGCTTATCACGCGCAGACAGATGGCCAGTCGGAACGTACGATCCAAACTCTTGAAGATATATTGAGATCTTGCACACTCGACTTCGGTGGTTCGTGGCACTTGTACCTGGTGGAATTCTCGTACAACAACAGTTTCCAGGCCAGTATCCAGATGGCACTGTTCGAGGTGCTGTATGGCAGAAAGTGACGATCTCCGCTAGCCTGGGATGATATTGGAGAGAGACAGATGCTCGGTTCGAAAATGATTGCTCAGACCGTTGAAGTGGTCAGGAGAGTCAGAGATCATCTTCGAGTTATCCATGATCGCCAGCATCATTGGGCCGATTCTCATCGGCACCCTCTTGAGTTTTCTGTCGACGACTATGTATTCCTGAGGATTTTGTCTAACGGTGGCGTCATTCGTTTCGGCGTACGAGGAAAGCTTAGTCCTAGGTATATAGGGCCGTTCGATATTCTGGAGCGAGTAGGTGATATATTCTATCGTCTCGCTCTCCCACCGTCGCTAAGCGAGGTGCATGACGTGTTCCATATATCCCAATTGCGACGGTATATTCTGGACCTGTGCCACATCCTAGATAATTCATAATTGGTTGTTGGTACCAACCTTTTGTATGAGGAGAGGCCCATGTCTATATTGGACCCGATAGAGAAGATACTCAAGAACAAGAATATCAAGTTAGTCCGAGTGCTTGGGGTCATCATTCTTTGGGTGAGTCAACGTGGGAGCGTGAGGATGATATCCGATCGCGATATACCGACCTGTTTGACTCGTGAGGTATAATATCTTTCTTATGCCTCATGCCTTCGATTCCTTGCTTGCATGAATAATTACTTGATTGCTTGATTAGTATAGCTTGCCTGTGAATAGTATGGCTTGTTCTTGTACCTCTAGCCTCTTAATTAAATTCTGAGGACGGAATTCTTTTAAGGTGGGTAGAGTTGTAATGCCTATAGTTCGTATTACGTATTTTGAAATACGTGTACGTATTTTATCTTGTATTGCATAATTTCTTGCTGGCTTATCTTGGCATTACATGGCTTAGTCTATTTTGGGTTGGTTCGGCTAGGCTTAGGTTGCCTTGGTTCATCATGAACCAAGGGGAGAACCCTTACCTACCACCACCATCATCCTTTATTAACCCATTCCCTCATTCTCTCTCTTCATTTACTACTTCTTCTCCACCATTAACTTCTTCATCTACCACAGAGAGAGAGAGAGATAGCTTAGGCAAGTGGAGCTTGCTTCATGGAAGAACTCCGTTTTTATTGTTCCATTCTCTTTCTCACGAGATTCTAACACACTTTAGTACTTAACATTTCTAATTTCTATGGTTCAATTTGTGTAGATCTAAGTTTATAGTATTTTTGGATTTCTTAGATTTTGATCTACTTAACATTGTTATTTCCAAGTTATGCTGGTTCTATTTTGTAGAGCATTCGATTCTGCCCTATTTTGAACTATGAAAGTCCAGATTTGGGCTTGAGATGAAGGACTTATGGAGCTTGGAAGCCATGGACTTCATGGCTCTTCTTCTCGGACAAGCAGAGAAGAAGAACAGCTTATGTGCCGCATAACAATCTTGAGCCGCATGGCAGTACTTGACCGCATGAACATTCATGCGGCAAGTCTTTCTTAGCCGCATGGCGCATTACTGTCCCGAGCCGCATGAAGACAATTCCCTGAGCCGCATAAGACCCGCCCCTGGACTAGCCGCATAAGCCCCACTTGAGCATAGCTGCATATGCTTGATTTTTTCCAGCCGCATGAGCCCTGATTTTATCCAGCCGCATGAACTCCAATAAACTCAGCCGCATGGCTCTGCCTTTGATTTGGCCGCATGAGATGGCTTTGGCCCTTAGCCGCATGAGCACTTGCATATCCGCAGCCGCATGAGCACTTGCATATCTAGCCGCATAAGCCGTGTTCATTCTCAGCCGCATAGGGTTGCCATCCCCGCAGCCGCATGAAGCCTCAGCATAATCCAGCCGCTTAAAGTCGGTTATTTTAGCCGCAAAAGACCCGACCCCCTCTTAGCCGCATAAGGCCTTGGCAATCTCAGCCGCATGAGATCCTTGGATCTCAGCCGCATGAGACTCCTATCTTTTCAGCCGCATATTCTTGTTGAACTGCAGCTGCATAAGGCCCTACCAATTCTCAGCCGCATGGCCCTTCCACAGTCTTGTCCTTTTTATTATTTTTATTATTATTATGAAATATCATTTATGCTTATGTCATGTAAGTTCTGATATGTTTCCTGGACACGATAGTAGCCCGCCGTGGCGCACTCTTAACAAGTAAACTGACATGATATATCTCGACAAGCTGTTATGACAGCTAGTCTGACATGACAAGTATGAAAGACCTGGACACCGTGGGCGATTGTGTTTGTATAACTAAACTGGTACTGTCTTGCATCATGTCTAGGATGGGGATCCCTGAGTACCATGGTCAGGGGTACCTACTGCAATTGACTAAGGCTAATAAACTAGAATAATTCAGTAGTCATGAAGAAATTTTCCAGCTACAGGCAATCCCGTTATCTGGGCGCACTAAGTGGACTTGTAGCCTACCGACAAGTAGGACATATTTCCAGCACACCGTCAAGTGTTGCACCCTTCTTAAATGGACATTCGACCTAGATAACTTGGATAGTCTGTAGGGCTTGTGGCTGTGGAATAATCTCGCTGCATCTTGCTAGTAACTAGGCCTGTGATAACTCTAGTTAGTTAAAGTATCAAGCCGTACTCATTGCTTGGCCGTGATTGTTGGATGGAGCATAACCAGTCTAGTCTTGTCTTGATCCTGTACAAGATTGTTACATGACCTGATTTCTTATATTATCTTGCCGATAAATAGTAGAAAACCAAGTTCCGTTCAGATGAAGGGTTACAATCCCGGTCCTTTTTTGGTTTACGGGTTGTAACCTGGATATCTAAATAGTCCCATGGTTATCTCGTCGTATATCATCCTGATATGTTTTCCTTATTTTCCAGTTCTTACTACTTATTATTACTCTGTGCTAATTGCTGATTTTAGTTCCTAAGAGAAGCATCCTTTGTGGCACTTGCTCTTTCTAGGGTCTGACCCAGCTGGTTTTGTATGGCCAGATATTGGAGTAGTTCCAGAGGATCTACCTACCTTCCAGCCAGATGGTGACCACCAGGCGTAACCCTGGCAACGAGTGGGTTTCTTTTTGTCCTTCCACTTTATTGTAAAATTATTTCTTTAAAGCGTTTAGCCGACGAGCACGCGTTAGCTCGATTTCACCTTTATTTACTATCTGCCTACGGGCTGTAACATGATTGACAATCCTAGGGTTGATCATGTATGACTAAAACTCTTGCTAGTCTTGACATTTTGTACGACTAGCTTCATGATCATCAGATTATGTAATGTATGGGACGCCTTACTAATGTATATTTGATGCTCTGACATCTTGTAACTGTTATTACTTGCTTGAGATTGAGACACTAGGCTTGTTCATGACCCTAAGAGACTGTTGGCTTGTAGTTAAACCCTCATGTATCTAGACAGCCGTGACCGTATAGCGAGGTGGGATGCACTTCTATATACGTAGCTGGCTATGTCTGCTCCCGCTCTCCAGTATTCTGGTTCTGGGGCATGCAGTTGATAACGATTGTGTATACCTTGTTATATCCTCTGGCTATATTTTGTAAAGCCAGATCTCAAGAACATTTTGACTGAGCGTTTGGGACGTCGTACTGCTTATTCTTACATGTTCTCTACTTACTGCTTTTTATTGAATGATTGGGACAATAGAGGTTGAGCAAACCTAGTGAGACTTGTATGTAGTATACACCCCCTTGTCTTGTAGACAGCATTGATCGTATTATACGGTATTCATCTACCCACAATACGTAGCTGGTTGAGTCATTCCCCCGCTCTCCAGTATTCTGGATCTGGGACGTGACATAACCTGACTATTTCAGATGTTTATCTTGTACCAAAACTATCAATGAATCTTATATCTGTTGGACAATTATCTGATCAAGGATTTGATACTAACTTCTCATCTTCTGGTTGTGTCATTCAGGACCGCTCAATGGGAAAGCAAGTTAGAACATTCCGTAAAGTTGGTCGCCTCCTTATTCTGGACAAACTTCATATCCCATCCGCCATTGGTACCTTATTTAGTGCTCCAACAATTTCTTCATCTCCATTTATGTTTTGGCACTCCAATTAGGCCATGTCTCTTTTTTTTGACTTCGGTACATGATGAATAAAGGATTGTTAGGCTCTATCCATTTAGATAAAGAACCTTATTGTGCTGCTTGTTAATTAGATAAACAACCAGCTCTTCCTTTTAATAATAGTATAACTTCTTCTTCATCATCACGTTTGATATTGTGCATTCTGATGTTTGGAAAAAAGCTCCAATAAAGTCCATGGGAGGTGCCCAATATTATGTACTTTTTATTGATGACTATTCTCGCTATACATGGACATATTTATTGTATTCTCGTTCAGACATATTAAATTTTGCACGATGATCAAAATACAGTTTTCATAAATAATCAAAAAATTTAGGTCAGACTCTGGAGGCGAATATATCCAAGCCATTTCTTGATTATTTGAAATCTCAAGAGACCCTTCCTCAATTATCATGCACAGAAACACCTGAACAAAACAGTGTAGCAGAACGCAAACACCGTCATATTGTGAAACTGCTCGTACTTTACTTCTCTCCTCCTCGATTCCTCGTACTTTTTGGGGGGAGTCCGTTCACACTTCTACTTATATCATTAATCGTATTCCTTCTTCAGTCACTGACGGGATATCCTCCTTTGAATGTATTTATCATATCCCTCCCGATTACTCAGAACTTTGAGTCTTTGGCTTCACCTATTTTGTCCTTCTTCCCAAAAGAACGAGATAAACTCAGCAAGAAAACAACCATGTGTGTTTTTTGGGCTACGGTATTCAACAAAAAGGTTACATATGTTATGATCCCTCTTCTCAAAAACTTTATGTCTCTCGACATGTTACTTTTTGGAAAAAGATACCTTTATACTCCCTCCCAAAATATCAAACAGTTGTCTCTGAATCACGTCAATTTCATGACCCTTTTGTTGATTCACCACCTAAAAGTTTTGAACAACCACCACCACAAAGTCATCCTACACAATGTACCGAGCATGTCTGTCACGTCCCAGAACCAAATACTGCAAGTGGGGATGGACAAGGCCAGCTACGTAATACCAAAGTACACCAGTACTCTGAAATCACGTATAAGCTGTCAAGACATGGGGGTTCTTCTACAAGCCAACAGTCGATCCTAGGTCAAACATTCCTAGGTATCTCAATCACAGGCAATTATACAAGTTACAAGAAGTATGATCATCAGATATACAATAGTAAAGCATCCCAAACCATTTATACATGGATGATCATGAAGCTAGTCATACCAAAATAGAAAACTAGCAAGAGTAATGTCATACATGATAAGCTCTAGCTATAGTCTAGAATACGCACATCATGTTTGGGCCCGTAGGCTAAATATCAAGAACCAAAACACGAGCTAACACGTGCTCGGAGGCTAAACGCCACAAAAGAATAATGTACATATCAAGTGGGAGAATGAAACAAGAAATCCACTCAGGTACTCTGGTGCTCTCCGAATAGTCACCGTCGAGTAGATGGTACGGAAGATCCCTGGACTTCTCTATCAGATCTGGCCAAACAAAACCAATGGGGTCAGACCCCCAAATAGCAAGTACCACAAAGGAAGCCAAACTATGAACTAAAACCAGCAATAGCTAACATAGCAATAGTTAGAGATATAATTAAGTAAAAGCAGATCGAGACTCGTGTACTACCAATGCACTTATCCCGAACCTAGAAAGACAATAAGTAAAGCATCTTGGAGCATAAAGTAATTAACATATGACATAATGTAAACCGTGGACTTGTGAATTAAACAGAGAACTTGTGACATAGCTAAACCATGTAAGAGAAATGGTACATGCGAACATGTATGGTAAGTAAAACATGTGAGCATGTTAGATAACTGAGACTTGTGATCATGTTATGTAACTAGGATATGAGAGCCTGTGATAATTATAGAACGACAATGATAAGATGACTTAGGAGGTATTCCAGAAGCCCAGTTACAACCCGTAAACCAAATAAGGACCGGAATTGTAACCCTTCTCCTGAAAAAAACTTAATCTCTAGTCAATGTTTAGCATAAGATCATGTAGAACATGTGAGTACTGAATAGGACAATAAATGAGAAGATGACTAAGAAACTATTCCGGAACCCAAGTTACAACCCGTAAACCAAACAAGGATCGGGTTGTAACCCTTCTCCTGAACAGAACTTAGCCCTTAATCATTTATCGACAAAAGTAAAGCATAAACAACAATAAGTACGGAAATAAGCATACGGATACTGCCTAGACAAAACTAGACTGGACTAG